>PVKS010005187.1:0-74491 GCA_004027875.1 Aplodontia rufa
GCCCCAGCCCTCAGGAGCACACTTCCCAAAGTCGAAAAACAAAACTCCAAATCTTGCTGCTTCTCTCCCAGCTCTCACTATCTGCACCTCTTCCTCTGTTCCCTCCATAACTGTCCCTGACCCCAAGAAGAAAATTCCATGCTTTAAAAGTGAAGAACAAGGATAACCAAACCAAACCAGAAACCATTCTTTCCGAGGCCTGAGCTGGACGGCTACCTTGCCCTCCATGCTGGCCGGAAAGGAGAGCATTCCAAGTCGAGTTCCAAAGCACGCGGGTTTTGCCTCTTCCGGATGCTTGGTGTTTTCTTTTCCTTGGGAATGAAGTTTGCTCTCCCTGGCTTCCTCTCCTAGAGAGGCTAAGAGAGTGTACGCCCATGTATTCCATCCACATGGGGTGTTGATGCAGTGCGGCTCCCCAGATCCCACAGTCCTGACCTGGGGGACCCTGAGCTCGCCAGCACAGAGGGCGCCTGTGTCTCTGCAAAGCCAGCAGCTGAGCGGGGCTAGCTCTAACGTACACCCCACCCCGCACATGCCCCACAGACCCTCCTGGATGCTAAGCTGGACGGAAGTCAGTTCCCAAGCTGCTGCTCCAGGCCACAGCTGAACTTGAACCCAGGCTGCTCTGATTCCTCCAAGTTTTCTGTGACTTTCTGAGCTGGTGTCAGACATGCTCTGTGAGATCTGGCTCAACCAGAATTCATGGGTTTTCTGTGCAAAACACAGTGCCTGCTCTGTGTGGTCCTCCTTTCCTCATTTGTCACAGGAGGGAGTTGAGTTGCTGATGTCCTACGTCCCACCAGCATATATGTCCCTGTCAACTCAGGTGACACACACCAACCTGCCCACCTTATTCTCATTGTACTGCTCAGGGCCACAAATAAACCTATTAATAATAAACATAAATAACAACCATGTTGCTCACATGTGCCCCACCTCCCTGAGGCCCGGTTCCTTGAGGCCAGGGCATCCAGCTTTGAGTCCGCAGCACTTAGCAAAGTGGATGAGGCTTTATTGGCACTGCCTGCCTGGCTGAAAAATGTGGCACTCTGCCAGTCTGAACTATGGGTTTTCGTAACAGCAACCATGGGATGGTAGAAAGAGGACATTTTGGTGGTATATGTGGTTCTTAGAAACCTGTCACTGATGTCCCACACTGTATCAGTCAGCACTGCTGTGTGAGAAAACACTCCAAAATGCAGAGGCTTAGTGCAAGTGAGCAAGTTGGCCACACTCATCTGAGCTGTTCTGAGGTGGACCAGTGTGGACCACTCTTTGTAGGGGGGGCTGGCCCTTCAGTCAGCAGGTCAGGTCAGCAGGAGCTGGCTACTGTAGTTTGGCCTTGATGGACATTAGAAGACAGATCAGATGATGGGGTCTCTCATCCTCCAGCAGGCTGGCCCGGGCTGGGTCCCATCCTGGCACAGGGGTTCCTGGTGGAGCAGGAGGAGCGCTAAAGCTCAAGCAATGTGCAGGTTTCTGCCTACCTGGTGTCTGCTACCACCCCATCGGCCAAAACAAATGACAACTCCACCCAGACCCTTGCTCTAGACAGGAAGGGCTGCACAGTCCTGGAAATCTGCAGGGAAAGAACTTGTGGACATTTTCTCCCTCTCTTACACACACACACACGCACGCACCCACTTTTTTCCTATTCACATTCCACTATGTGAGTATAGCCAAAGTATCCCTAGTCTGAAATACTTTGAGTGCCAACATGATACTTAAAAAGTTTTGGATTTGGGAGCAGTTTGGATGTGTAGATGAAGAATGCTCGCGAGGTCAAGTTTATACAAATGTTCCAAAATCTGAGAAACTTCCCAATCTGAAACATGTCTGGTCTCACCCCTTTTGGATATGAGATCTTCAATCTGAAACAGATCATGGTGAATAGTTAGCTGTCTCTGTGACATTTTGTCAAAACCCTGAGCTGCAGTCCATGGGGACTTTGTGGGCTCCCACCAGCCAAGTACGAGAGAGTCTTTTACCAAAGAATCCCCAACAGAACACGTTCCTAGATTCACAGGTTTGTGGTTAAATCCAAGAGTTAACAAGTAGACCCTGGCATTGTTTGTATTTGCAGCATTTAAAAAAAAAATTTTGAGAGAGAAAAGTTGAGTCTCTTGCACTTTCTCCTCTGTGAATAATATGTTCATATACTTTGCCAATGACTATTGATCCTTTAAAATACTAAATTATTCAAGTTCTTTGTATATAATTTTGAGATTAGCCCACTAAATGTGACATGAGTTACAAACATCTTCCTCTTAGGAAGTCTTATGCTTGCCACTGCATTAGATATAATGTGATTGTTTTAAATATCACCATTTGTCAGAATCCCAGGAGAGGATACGACTATTTAGATTCTATGCCATTATCTGCATTGTCTATCATATCACATCGACTTTTCTATTTGCATTATTATGTTCATCCCCCACCCCAGGTTACAAAATTTCGGTTGCTATAATTATAGATGCACAGGAAGTTGCAGAAACAGTACAGAATGTTACAGTAAGGTTCCAGGTACTTTCAGCCAGTTTTTCCCAACAGTGACAGATAACTTAGTACAACATCCAAATCAAGGAACTGAAAATGACACAACACGTGTGTAGCCCTAAGTCATTGTACTATACATGTAGAATCACATAACTACCAAGGTGCTCAAGATACACAGCTCCCCCATCACTGCCAAGATCTCCCTAGCTCTTCCCCATTGAAGTCACCCGTTCCCCTGCCATCCACCCGCACCCTAACTCCTGGTGACTATCGATACTATTTCCTTTCTATTTATTTTTTTCTTCACCCTCTTGTCATCTTATGAAATCTTCTCTAATGTTCCTAGAGTTGGATGCAACATTCATTTCCTTGAACAGGGGAAACTTTGACCCAGTTCTGGGACCATCAGGGCATCTTTCCCATAACACTTCTTCATCTTTTCCTTCTTACCAATCCCTGCTTCCAGACAGCTGTATACTATCCCACATGACTCCCAGAAAGTCAGTCTCTTTTCCCTTTCCAATACAGGTGTGAGGAGGAGGAGGAGCAAACATTCAACCTTCCCACGGGGTCTGAGAAAGCTGCTTCCCTCTTCCTGGTCAGTTGGAGACCGTGGTCTACAACAGGACTTGCTAGGAATAGCTAAAATAAAAGCAAAAACAAAGAACACACATACACACACACACACACACACACACACACACCCCTAAACGAAGAGCAAACTGAGGCCAAAAGTCATAGGCAAAGTAAAGCCCACACAAATCAGCACCAAGGGACTTGCTGTCCAGCTTGACTATCTGCTAAATTTATTTCTTATTGGCAGATAGGTTTTTGTAGAAAAGGAACCAGGCAAAAGGACTGTAGGGAATTCTGCCCCAAATGCAGTGAGGTTGCAGCTCCAGAGATGCCTTGGATCTTCAGGTTTAAATGTGCACCTCTGGTCTGGAGCCTCTGCACCGAGCAGCGTGTGGCTGTCTTAAAGCTGGATTCTGCATTCTGCTGAGACACACGATGATCAATCAGGGAATGGAGGGAGGAGTGGGGAGGAGGGCTAACCCCACCCAACTGGGCAGAAGTTCTGCCACCAAGAACAACTGCCGTCCTGACCTTCACACAGGGTGCAGTCAGCGTCATCCTGCTGGATAGGGGTCCCCTCCAATGTGTCCTCAATGAAAGACAAGTGTTATGTCCACTGCCACCCCAGGGATGTGGTTCAGCCCGAACTGCAGCAGCCCGGTGTGAGCTCCAATAAATAAGTGGGAGGTACCAGGAATCTTGTGGCTGTTGCAAAGGCAGGAAAAGTGACCAAGACAAGCTGAAAGTTGTGAGGAAAAACCTCTCAAAACCACCGAAAAGCAGGAAAATAAACGCAAGTGATGTTGGAGGTGTGCTTAGCATGAAGGCCCCAGACCTGGCTAAAGAGCCCCATCTGTTCCTAGGCGACCCCTAAGCCCTGCACCCTCTGCGCTTCTCTCCAGCACGCTCAACACGCTACTTCTGAATTGGGGCTCTGCGAGGCTCCAGGGAGGGGAAGATTCTGCAATCTGGCTCCACATTCATCACCTGTGTTTCACCTGCCCAGTTAGCTGGCATTAAATGAAGACGCGAGGTATTGGTATTCTCAGCACACGGATGGCTATGTCTAAGATATAGGCTTGCAAATGGTGCAGCCATTTGGAAAACAGTCAGCAATTCTTCAAAATGTTAAACCCGGAGTCACCTTAGGACCGGGCAATTCTACGCCTCGGGATTTGAAAATGTTAAGTCCACCCAAAAATAATACATGTGAATATTCATAACAAAATGATCCATAGCCAAAAAGTGGAAATAACCCAAATGTTTATAAGCTGATAAAAGCATTAAAAATGTAGTAAAATCATAAAGTGTGGGATATCATTTGGCAATAAAAGGAGTGAAGTTCAGTTACATGATACAACATGAATGAACACTAAAAAAATACGCTAGGTCAAAGAGGCAAGTCCCAAAAGATCACATGTCATATAATTCTATTTAAATGAAATATCCATCACAGATCAACCCTAGAGCCAGAAAGTAAACCAGTAAAATCCCATAAGCTGGGGGGCAGGAGCTGGGGTGTGGTGACTGCTGATGTGTAAGGGTATCTATCTTGGGGTGATTAAAACGTTTTAAAATTTATTAGTGTTGTTGGTTGCATGACTCTCTGAATATTTGAATATACTAAAAACCACTGAATTGCACACTTTAAAAGGATGAATTTTATGATATGTGGATTACATTTCAATAAAATTGCTATAAAATAAATAAAAAGAAAAAGATATGGTATACTCATAAAATACTTGAAGACTCAGTAAGCTTGCTGGAAAAAACAGTTCTGGGGGGCAGGGGTGGAAATCCAAGCCAAGTTCACTGATTAATACCTTTACCAGTCTGGAGGATGAGCTACAATAATTGTCCTCCATGCCATTTGTTAAAAGTGATTAAGGGGGAGCTGGAGCAGTGGCTCTGTGGTTACAGTGCTTGCCTGGCTTGCACAGGTACGCAGGTTCAAATCCCAGCACCACATACACAATTAAGTGTCAGTGCAACAGAGACCACATGAAAAATTAAATGAAGTTGATTCTCTTTTCCACATGCTCTCTCTCTCTCACTGTTAGGTGATTAGAGCCTGTGCCCTACCTCTCAGCATCTTCTCTATTCACACCACGATCCAGGACTTCATCGCTGCATTTCTGACATTCAAGATCAGATGCAGGGGGAACACATCAAACAGCTCCTTGGAGGGAGGGCTGCATCAGAATCGAGTCACTCCATGAAGAATTTATTCCAGAGAGATGACTTAGGCACCTACTGGGTGCACAACACTTGAAGTTCTTTTTCTTCAAGCCCTCCTTGTGGTATGGGTGATAGTTACATGTGAACAGATGGACCCTGAAAGACCACTGCTTCAGTAAAGGATAACACTTAACCCAAGGAGAGATGGACCCTCCTGGCTTCAGGCTTCAGGGAGAGGAAAGAAGGAACTCAGAGAGGAGGCACCTTATTCCCTGTGCACCTGGGTGGAGCTGATCTGATGATGAATCCGGATTGGCCAGGTGCTCATGTGTCCCTGGTTCCCCAGCTAAGGGCTTGGCTTGAGGCTAAAATCTCAGTGCACACAGCAGCAGCAGGTTTCTCCTGAGTGGCCCAGGAGACCTGGCACTGGAGGGGGCCTAAGAACACCTAGTGGAAGTCCTTAAATTGCAAAGGCCTTTCTGAGCTCCAGGGGCAACTTGGATTTATTCTATTTTCCTTCCCTCTAGGACACCAGAACTTTCCACTTCGTGGGCTTTCTTCTGTTTTCTTTGTACATAAATTAATCAAATCCTCAATTAAGTCACCATTCGATTAAAAAACAAATACACCAGGGGAGGTGTGGAGGTGTTGGGAATGCAAAGAGAAAGTTACAGAGGTGCTCCGCGGCTGAAGAGTGCGTTCTGGAAGGTTGGTACAAAGACAGCGTCTCTGTCACCAAGGGAGTTGGCCTAAAGATACAGACTTCAAGGATAAAGAGGGAGACTGGAACCTGCGTTCCTACAGGTGTTCCAGATGATTCTGAGGCAGGTGGTCCTCGGAACACA
The DNA here is from genome assembly GCA_004027875.1 of Aplodontia rufa. Lineage (NCBI taxonomy): Eukaryota > Metazoa > Chordata > Mammalia > Rodentia > Aplodontiidae > Aplodontia > Aplodontia rufa. The sequence continues at coordinate 6,096 of PVKS010005187.1, forward strand.
CCTCAAGCAACACAGTTAGTGTGCGGGAGGTCCTCACAGGAGGACAGTGGCCCGGGGAGGCACATTCCGAGGTGGTTCTTTCTTCAGTGGGAGGTGCTGGGGTGAGGACCTGTGCAGGGAACCCCTCGATGATGACTGCCAACCTTAATCACTCTTGTCGTCTTTGCGCATCCGGATGATTGACAGGTGCCAGTATCATGTGAGACACCGCAGACCCTGAATGCCAGGTTCCCTAGATCCACGTGTCTTCCTCAATGGAAGATCTGAGCAGCTGCCCAGAGGCTGCCCCCATTAAAGGAAGGTGACAATACAATGACAAAGTGCCCAACTGTACCGACAAAAACAAGTGGGGAGGGAGCAGGCCCCGGAGGCAGTGCGGTGCAGTGGCTCCTCCCAGGGCAGGATCTCAGGGGAACAGAGGGTGTCCTATAGAGAGGAGCAGGCAACCTTGCTGTCAAAGGTTATTTTGCTGGCTTAAGGGAGAAAGAACGCCCCCTCGGGCCTCAGGCACTGCCTTTGAGTACCCCATGCCCTCTCCGTTTGGCAGCTCAGGGCCTCTGCTTTCCACCCTTCCCATGGCCCTTGTGCCCCCCTGCGTTAGACCAGCATAGTGCAAGCACAACTCCAGCTCTGAGGTTCATCCAAGTGCAACAGCTGAAGTCACCGTCTGGATTTACTGTGGCCACCCCACTGCCTACCGGGAATCCTTGCAAGAAATACCAGTCAGGAAGCTGGTGCCAAAAATGCTAGGGGACAATGAAATACAGAAGAAGAGGAGCAGCCCTGATGATAGCTGCTGGCGGGGCAGAGGGCACTAAGTTCCAAGCAGCAGAAGCGACGGGTTCACAGCTCGCCAAGCAGCTGAGTGAATGGAGGTCGACTGTGTTCCCGTCGCTGGCCATCACTTCCCCATCTGGGAAAGCAGGGTCGTGCACGGGGTCTTTTCTAAGGTTTGCCACAGTCCAGAGTAGCAGCTCTGGCTGACTAGAAGGAGTGTTCCTAGATGCTGGACTGAGAAATAAGGAAGCCCACGGGCTTCCAAGGCAAACCTAAACTGGACCAGTTGTTGGCTACATGTCTGGAAAACTACTTACCCTCTCTGAGCTTCTCCGGAGATACTGCACTCACCTCTACAATGCCTTCCCACGTTTAGGCAGCGGGTAGAAATTCCTAATTTTAACAAAGGCAGGTCTCTCCATATCCCCAGGAGATAACTCGCAATCTATAGGAGCCATTCATGGTAATGCACTTGTGGTAACAGCACCAAACAGGTCTAGGGTACAGGGTTCCATTTTTAAACCTTGATACATAAAGGAAAGTCTGCCCTGGAGTTTCCTATCCTGAGTAAAACAGTAGGACCATCTGAGAAGAAAGAATTCAGCTTTTCCTCTTTCTTCCTGTCTGGATAGGAAGTGAAATGAGATGTCTGGAGCTAAGGCAGCCATCTTGCAACCACTAGATGAGAAGTATTTACTAGAAAACTGATGGAGCAAATTGTGTGTGTGTGTGTATGAATATACTACAATGAACCACATTATTGTGTATAATTATTAGACACTAACAGAAATGTCAAAAAAAAAGCCAACATGCCAAGAATGTAAAAAAGGGAGACAGAATTTGTAATCCTGGAATAATTATTGAGCTGCTGTTCAGAAACTGGACTCTTTTACCTCTTTATTGCTCAAAGCAGTTACTTTCAGCCCAATTGTGACTTTCTAGGAAGCGGGGAGATGTCTGCGCTAGGGTGCTGTATCTTGCCATGCAATTCTCCAAGTGCCTCATGACTCCACAGAGTACCTGAGAAGGTTCTAACCAGCTACAAGACCATAACATTGGACCATGAGCTAAACAAGCACCTTTTCTTTATAACTTCCCAGCCTCAGGTATTTTATTACAGTAAGAGAAAATGGACTAAGATAATCACCATCATCCATTGCTGAAGTTCTAGACTTCTTGGGTCTTCCTGACATTTCTTCTTTTTACTTAAATTTTTAAAAATTAATTAGATAAGGGGCTGGAGCAGTGGCTCAGCAGTTATGGTGCTTGCCTGGCATATGCGAGGATGCAGGTTTGAAACCCAGTACCACATACACAACAAAGTGTCAGAGCAATGAAAGCCACATGAAAAACTAAATAATATTGATTTTCTTTCTTTCTTTCTTCTTTCTCACTGTCCCTCTTTCCCTAAAAAAAATTTAATCAGATAATTAATTAATCTAGCAGCCCTGGAGACTGTACACTACCACGGAGCTGCATCCCCAGTCCTTTTTTATTTTCTGGAGACAGGGTCTTGCTAAATTGCCCAAGCTGACCTTGAACTTGGGATGCTCTTGCTTCAGCCTCCTAAGTCACTGGGATTACAGGTGAGTGCCATCATGCCCTCCCCACCAGATATTTCTTAGACATGACATTCAGATTCTGCTGACCTGACACTATGACAGAAAGAATTCAGTCCTGAGGTCCCTTTCCTTAGACACACAATAGGGATAGGTTCACTCCCCTGTGCATGACAAGCTTGGTGTCAGACCTCATCAGCCTGGACACTGCTGCCAGATGAGGGCCAGCTCAAAACGGCCACCGAGAGGAGGAAGCAGCGCCCCCAAGGGGCAGCAGGGAGCAAAATATGGTAGGTCAGAGCTCAAGGGCTGCTTGCTGACTCCAAGGGTCTGATTCCAAGGCCTTCCAGTGGGAGGGACAGGAAAGGCAAGAACATTCAGTGGGGAAAAAAATCCCAATATGTGCATTTGCTGTAGGGACCATCTTCTAGAAGGTGGCAAAACCCAGCGACTGTTCAGACTCCTCCCAGGAGCGATGGATCCAGGGCCAGCCAGCCGTTGACAACAGGTACCAGTCTTTCAGGAGCTAACAGATGTTCATTTTACGAGCAAAGACAAGAGCCGTTCGGGCTTTTTAGGTACCTATAAAAATCTGGATAATTCTAAGTTATTCTAATAGCTGCCTGACAATTTTATTAACGCTGTCAGCTGCCGGGTGGCCCTGTCCATGCCTGAAAGAATGAGTCCCCTCCTGGGACTATTCATATCAGCCTTGTTCTGTGTGGAACACCTTTCTTTTTTCAATTAGCTAGATGACGACGAAGAGCCTGTCTCCCCACCCGGCCCCTTGGAAGACTCTGGGTTGGCTGACTTGGTTGCTGTGAGATTCCCTTTCTCAGAGGCGATGGAGCTGATGGGGCTTGGAATCAGGCAGTGCTCTCAGAACCTGGGAGTCTCAACACGCATGTAGGATGTCCGGATTTCATGTCTGGCCATGGTTGAGTTTCACAAGCCTTACCTCGTGCGCAAGAACCTAGGGCACGAACCACGCCACTCGCCTCAGACTTTGAATCACGTGTGAACATCTCACACTTCGCTGCCTAGGCTCCTCCCTGTGTTTTGAAGGTTTTTTTTTTTTTTTTTTTTCTTTTACCCTGTCCGTGTTTTATGACTGCATTAGCTTCATCTCTCTCGGGTCCTTCATTTCCGCTTTTTGGAGGTTTCTGGCTCTTCTCCACCCTGTCTCTGTTTCCTGCTCACTCCTTTTAGCAACCTGTCAAAACTGGCCTCTGATTTTTATAATGGAGCCTTTCCTCTTGGGCCGACAGACTCTCCACTGAGTGTGAGTGAGCTGCTAGGAGTGGGAGGGCAGCTTTGACAGGGCTGCAGAGCAATCCCGAGTGACCGCCTTCACCATGGGGTGATGAAGTAAGCCCTGGCCTTTCCCTGGGTCCATCCATCAGGGTTCAGCCCCGGGGAACCTCACTAGGAGCTGCTCCCAGACATGGGGCTAGAGGGAGCTGAGATCCTCTACACTAGCAATGGCCACTCCCAGGGCCAGGGTGACAAAGGGCAAGAGTCAGGATGATCGGGGGCCAGGCCTGAGAAGGGTGCCCAGGCCGTCCTCCGCTTGAGTAGAGGGGGCACAGCCACAGCAGCCACAAGACACCCAGGTGAGGACGACAGGAAGCAGCTAAGCCAGAGCAAGTCCCTACCCACCTCCATTTCATGTGCATGTCCCCCATCTGCAGAACCTCATAAGAGCTGCTGGACACCCTGGGATAAGCCAAGCATCAGTATCAGAAACTTGGGCTCGGAACCATAAGATTTCTTATCTGGACAACAGAGAGCCGGCCCAGATCTTGTGGCCTCTGAGTAGAGGAGGGAGCTGTTGGAGAGGTCTCCTTCCCATTCCGGGTGCAGACTTTCGGTCAGTTTCTCTATTTCAACTCCAGCATCCTGCCATGGCCCTGTCTGTATTCCAAGCCACAGCACACAGTGTGACCAGGAGAAAACCTCCAGTAGTGCGCTGGTTGGAGGAGGAGCCTGTGCTTGGCTGCAGGGCTGGGGGCAGGTGAGGGTTCCAGTCATTTCTCACACAGGCAACGGAGCCTCTCCAAGGGCTGGGGATCCATCCCACAGGGGGTTCGTGGACACCTGGAGCCACTCACTGCTGAGCCTCGACTGGACTGGCAAAGCCAAGCAGCTCACATCCTGCCTTGCTGACCAGGAGAGGGCGGTCCCTGCTCCGTGATGCCAGCCCCAGGCCCCCTCTGCTTTCTGGTTCCCCAAATTTTTGCCATCCTCTGTCTGCTGTATTCTCCCTTCTCATCTTTGTCCTTGTGAACTTTTTTTTATTCCTTTCCTGCCATTTTAGAGGAATTGGAGAAAACCCCATGTATTCGAGCTGCCATGCTTTATAATTCACACTAGACGAAAAAGGGTGCATGGGTTACTTAAAACTCATGTGTAAGCCAAATTCGTCCCAGGGGCCTTCCGCTCGAACATATGCAAGGCAGCATGACTCAGCCTTCTGAACAAGGGGAAGCCAAAATAATTTGGGTCGTTTTGCTTGGGAAGAGAAGGCAGAGAAGAGATTAAGGATAGAGGACAGCCTGTCTGAGGATGGCTGGCAGCTGTTCTCTTGCTCAAGGGCGTGAGCACGCAAGTGTGCAAGTGCGACTTGAGGGATTTTAACTAGATAGGGGAAACGGTCTCCTAGACCATGCAGTCCCAGGGGCGCCTCCCTGATATTTCTCCCTCTGCAAGCAGCCCTCTCTGCTATTGGGACAGCACTGCTGTCCTCAGTGCTACTGATGACTGAGACCCTCCCAACGTAACAGAGCATGCTTGTAATCGTTTATCAATTAATTTTAACATGTGGGACACCCTGCGCTCACTGGGGAGAGACAGGTCAACCAGGTTTTTCAATAAAACCTAAATCCCATCCACGACCCCCTCCCCTCTCTCCTGTATCTACTTCTATAACTAAGTTCTAAGTTTGGCATGGTTCTAAGTTTACACTCCAGGTGCTGGGCCAGGTCCATGTTTTAGTGAACACTCGCAGTCATTCCCCTACCCCTCCAGGTTTCCTGATAAGGTTGTTTGCTCCTCTGGGCAAAATTATTCTCACTTACCCTCATTTTTAGGTAAGACGGAAGCTTCAAGAGGTTAGGTAAATCCCAAAGGCCATTTAAAGTAGTGTGCTGGTTTCTTATCACTGGTACAAATCAGCACAGACCCAAAGGTGTGAAAACACACCTGCTTACTGGCCTCCAGGTTCTCAGTTCTCCAGGTCCAAAGTACAATGCGAGTCTCACTCAGCCAAGGTGGGGGTGTGCGAGGGGTGGGTTCCTTCTGCAGTGCTGAGGAGAGGACTGCTTCCTCGTCTCTCTCAGGCCACCTGCTGTACCTCCTGACTTCTTATCCCTTCCTCGTCTGCAATGTGCACGGGTCCAGTTGCTGCTTCTCACCACATCGCTACTCCTCCCTGCAGCCAATCTCCCTCCACCTCCCTCTTCCATGTTCACCTGCACAGCACAGGGCACCCTCCCCAGCTCAAGATCCCTAACTTAATCACATACACAAATGCCCTTTTCCCATACAGCCTAGTTGTACCGATTCTGGGAACGTGGATTAGGATGAAGGTATCTTTGGGGTTCATGACTCAGCCTAGCGCAAGCAGAGACGCAGGTCAGGGATTCAGGTCTCTGTCCTGTGCCTCTGAGGCTGTCTTAATCCCACCCCCTGCACCTTTCTTCCCATGAACTCTGAGCTTTAGCCACACTTATGGATCACCGCTCCTGAAATAGATCCTGCAGGATCATTCCTCACTGCTTTCCCAAGGTGCTCCTTTTGCCTAGAATTCCCTGCTATCTGGACTCCTACTTAACCTTCAAAGCCTCGCTCAAATGCTTGCCCTCTGAGCAGCACTGGTTCTCCCCATCTATGGCGCCACTCGGGCAAACTGCACAAGCATAGATCTCGTCCCTTCATGCTTGTTAGTCCTTCCTTCTCCCGTTTCCGTTCCTACAGGAGCTCTGCAAGAGCAACAACCCCATCCGTTTCCTGCGTGTTGCTTCACGTCTCCCAGGACCATCATTACCCAGCTCATAGTAGGCATTCAATACGCTTCCCGAATTGAATTGAAGCCAGTTTAAAAAGCAACAACAGCATCGTAAAGGCAGACTGTGCCTCCTTCCCTGGAGGTTAACGAAAAAAGAAAAAAAAAGAGAAGTGAGCCAGTTTTTTCCCCCCTTCCATTTACAGAGCCCATGTTGAACATTATTCTAGCTGCTAGGAATACAGAGCTGAAGAACACACAGCACCTGCCAAGGAAGTGCAGAGAATGTGACGCATGGCCCCTACTATGCACCAGCCACGTGCAACACACTGCCACAGTTGCGGGCTCATTCAACCCAGAGCAGAGGGAAGCGGTGGAGATGAGATGATGAGATCCCATGGCCCCTTCTGAGACGCAGATTCTAGAAAATGAGTTTCTGACCTCCTCTCCGACTGTGGGTGGCTTTGCTGAACTTCTGAATGCTTGATACCCAGTTAAAGAGCACCTTAAGAGAACTTCCTGCGCAGTGCTTTGGAAATGAGGGCTTGCAACACATTTGTGCTGTGAAAATGATTTGGTGGATCTAGCCACACCTTCTAAAAATTAAAATACATCACACACCCCGACTTCCACGAGAAGTCCAATTAACATGGATTCATGGGGAACCCAAGGTGGGATCCAGGGAATGGCATCAGCCTTGGCTTGCTCTGTCAGTCTTCATTGTTCTCCATCGTATGCCAAAGATTCCCTCCTAAATGTAAGACTATCTTTAACGAATAAAAAAGAAAATAAAATACATCACACAAAGTAGAAAAGAAATATAATAATTCATGGAACATAGTAACATTAAGTACTGTTTTAGTTGCCCATCTGTGCAACGTGTGTGTATGGGGGAAGAGAAGGAGCGAGATGCACGTACTCATACACACACAGGTTTTTTTGGATTGTGATGCAAAATCTATTTTTTACCATGGGATACAGTCCAAAAAAAACCTGATAGCCCAGCGTCTACTCTTTGCAGATTAAAGAAAGCAGGGCCTGGTAATGGAATCCTGCCAATGCTTTTAATAAAAGGCCTGGCAGATAAAGTCCCCCTGCCTGCACTTCCCACTCTTTCTAGTGCCCACCGTGAGGACCAGGATGTCCTTTCATTAAAGGAGCCAGTGGGGCTCCATGTGAGCTCCATGGGGGATGACCTGTGTAAATATACCTTGTTCTGTTACCTAGGTGGCCTGACAAACCCATGTGGGAAGTTCCTTCAAACAGCCTACCATGGGACTTCCTCTGCATTCTCACAATCAAGATCAGACTGTCCAGAAATGGTCTAATTAATCTTAAGATGTATAATTCTGCTGACGTGGGATACAATTCTCAGTTCTTCCCCTTGCGGACTGTGTGACCTCAGACACCTGGCAGGGCTCAGGCCTCATATGCACCTTGGGCTGCAGGCCTGGGGCCACAGGCCAGTCTCTTCAACCCCACAGAGGCCTCCACGAAGTGGAGATCAGTAAATATTAACACATCCTGCCTTCCCCTCTCCTTCTCTTTCCATGAACGTTTTCAGGAAAATTAAAAAGGAACCACACGCCAACTATCAAGAGTCAGGCAGGAGGAGGGCTGAGAAAATGGCATTTCTCCTCCTTCGGCAAACGCCACAGAGACATGAGAACCCACATTCTGTGACTGGGGTGCCAAGCGCCTGGCCTTGCTAAGTCCCCGCATGTGCTGTTTGCCAGCTAAGAGTTTGGAGTTGACCAAATGCCATCCTGGACTTGTTCTGTGTGCTCGATCCCATGACCAGCCCAGGCCTGACCTTTTCTGGTATTTATGATGTCGGATTGGATTTTGATCACTGTTTGAGCTCTTGACACAAAATAAACAGGTTGGCACTTTTCCCTGGGAGGCATGAGTGCCAGGATTTTAATCCTGTCTCCAAATACCTCTCCCCGATACCACTCTACCCTGCCATCCCCACAGCAAAACAAGACAAAATACCTCTTTTGTTACAGTGGCCAGCAGACCCTCGTCAGTAATCTCAGGGAAGAGTCTTAATATGGGCTATACCTGAGCATATGTAGAGATTTTTTAAAATATGGAAGGACAGAGAAAATACCAGAGCCCAGGGCTTGGCTGGTATGGCATCAGTCTGGGAATCTTCACTCAGGAGCTCCCCAGATGATTCTAACTTGAAGCCAGTACTCAGGACAATTGTGCATGGGGAAAGGAGGGGACACAGTGGTAGGTACACTCAACCCACAGACCAGCTTCTGAACTGGGAAGGTGTCTCGGTTCCTACAAAGCGAACATGGCAGGGAGAGGTTAGCTTTTGATCCCCAAAGATCACACTGGTTGTGGTTGTGGATGCAGGGCTGTGTGACTGTCTGTAGCAATGACATTGCTGTCATGCTCACAGCATCCACAGAGGCCTGTATGGGGGCAGTCTTGGGTCACAGCCTAACGAGGTTCCAAAGAGAGGGCATTGCACGGTCTTTAGAATATGCAAAAGACAGCTGGAGCGGTGGTTGTGGCGCCTGCCTGGCACGCGTGGGGACGCCCGTCAAAATAGAAGGAAACTTCACTTTTTCTTTGTGCTGATATGGAAACCCTTCATTTTATTCATGATGGATCTATATAAAGTGAGTCTCAAAGGTGAGAGTGGAACAATCTTCAGAGGGTCTAGCAAGTTCCTGGTGTTGCCTGAGAATGGAGTTCATGTGCTGTTATAGTAATCTATATTCACTACCAATTCAGATCCGGAATTCTGTTCTTATTGTTCTATGAAGAAAATACACCCACTCTCCCCAAATGGACCTGATGCTATGGGAAAAGAGGGCATCTCTAAAATTCTATTCAGGAAACACACGTTGGTTTGGGTGCCCACAGTATGCTGTTCTGAAGAGCAACGAAGAGGTAGTCATCAACCCACCTGCCACGGGACCGGCTTCCCAGTCTGTCTCTGGAGAGGCGGATGAGGCTGCGGTAGCATGTGGAAGCCAGATGTCGCTCTGAGATTCCCACTGAGCGCGGATTACTCTCAGGAGATCTGAGATCTCACAGAGCTGTTTTGGGGTGATCCTGTCTCTGTCCTTTCCTCTGTGTATCTATTCCTGCCTTAGATAACGTTCCATGACCTCATTTGACATCAGTGATTAAATCCCCTTGGTGGCTCCAGGAAACCTGTGACTTGCTACTTTAAAAGGTCAGAATAGTAAAAAAGTGTTGTAGAATCCAAAGAGCCAAGCAGGCTGAAGTAGCTAATACTTGAGCATTTACCAGGCTTGGCTTGGGATGAATCTTGACAGAGCTGGTAGATGTAGTGGCAGATAAAGGCAGGGTGTGGGGGGGCAAACCAGGCATCTGGGGGACCCCTAGTCTATGTGGCTCTGGCTTTGCATCTGACAGCACAAACCTGCTTAAGGTCTACACAAGACACGCTCAGGTCACCAAGGCAAATTCTACAGATCATCCACTCCTTCAATAGTCCTCCACTAAATGCTTATTGAAGAGTCTTGGATCAACAGGGCAGAGCAATCGCTAAAGGCTGTCAAAGATGAAGGGCAGACTTCATCCCATGAGGTTGCTTTGTAACTGCATCGCCGGAGTCAAAGACCTTCTGGACCTTCCTTTGCCTTTGCAGCGACAAGCACTGAGCTAACTCATGATCTTTGAGATGTCCTCCCACTTCTTCTTTTCCACATGTGTGCATGTCACCAAAGCCATTACAAAACGCCCTTTGTTCCCAACGTATTCCATACAAGACTGGAAAGAAAATTTATCTCTTGGCACATCCTCCTCCACTTTAGCAGACACTCGATTCGGTTTTTAATTGAATTCCCAATAAGGCATACACCTAATCTGTTTGAATAATTAATTAGTCAAATAAGGAAGAGAGTCCAGGATGGAGAGCCCAAGCAGAGGCCTTACTTCCTGAGAACAGGGTCCAAGTTTTCAGAAAAGGGTGATTTGTAAGACGATGCAAGACAATCAACAAGGTAAAATTTTAATTTAGGTTACATTATTGGATTAAGTGACTACAAAATCTATCTTGAAAATTAAAACAGAATAACCCTCTAAAATGCTAAAGAAAACTTACTCATGCACCAAAAACTTAACAAATGTCTAGGAGAGGGCAGGCAGTCTCGATGAATCCCAGATTCTTAAGAAGAGAACCAGGGAGAGAGATGAGTGGAAAAGACATCCAGGGGATGTCCTGTCAAGGAGGACAAGTTCTACTAGCCTGCAAGCTTCCTAAGGTTGCAAGTGACAGGAATTAAACTGACTGAGCAGGTTCAGAAAATGGTAACTCTTGGTTTAGGAAGGTCTGAGACTAGGGGCCACAACACAGTGTAGGCTGTGTAGGAGAGAGAGTGTAGGGCAGCTCCAAGATCGCCATCCCTAGAAATGCTTTCTTGCAAGGCTGGCATTAGCTGGCTTCTGGGAACCTGGGACTCTGGAGGATTCCTGCCTTTCCCCGATGATGACTCACTCTGTCTAAAGAGCTTTTGCAAACAAAACGGTTTATGCTGGACACCTGCTTTTCTTCTGAGCTTCTGGAATTTAGGTCTGTGATAGGGAGAGGGCCTGTGTGATCAGGTACCCATAAGAACTCTGGGTGCTGGGTCTCTAACGAGCTTCCTGGTGGTGCGTGTTTCACGTGTGTGCCTCCCTCCTCATGGCTGGGAAAAACGCCGATGACCATGAACAAACAGAAATCATGGAGAGAAGGCAGGAATTCATTACTCCCCCCACACACACCTGTGCTTTCTTTATATTCTCCCCTTAGTCTGCTGAGCTGGGAATTCACTGTCATCTGCACACCTTTTCTGTTTCCACCCCATCTGACCTGGACACTCATGTCTGACGCTTACATGGCCCGTGGGCACTTGAATCTGCTGCACCTACCGCCTGACTTCAGCGATGATCATTTCTTACTTGGTTACTTACAGAGCTTCTAATTGGGCTCCATTTTTTGCTCTGTGCCCTCCGACCCATTTACCCACTATTGAAGCACAATGACCTTTCCATGCTGGGGACTGACTTATCTGACCGGTGACTCTTCAATGGCTTTCCACCACCTTCCAGGCAAGCCCACACTCCATGATCTGGCTATACTCAGTCTTCTGCCATATCTCAACCACCCTCATACTCCTGCCTGGTTCTGGGTACAAACATTCCGAACACAGAGACCCTCCTGATGTCCAGGGCACACCAGGCCACACCATTTCATATCTTTGTGCCTTTGGTCCACTCTGGGCTCCCTGTTTGTAGTGGCTGAGAGTCTACATTCCCAATGTGGGGAACTCCAGCCAATCTACAAGGACCTACCTCTTTTAGGTGTGAGTGACGTCATTCCAGTCCCCAAAGTTAATTACTCCCTCCACACTGGCCAACTATGCACAGAACACGGCCCTTGTGTCCCCACTGTCTTTTCTTACTGTGTGATCTCCCAATTCTTGGATACTATGGGGTCCCCACAATGGCAGGTGGACATTCTCATCCATCTGTATGAACCTGCTACTGACTTAGGGACTGAGGGAGCACTGCAGACACCCCCAAGGCTGACTCAATGAATGAAAGGGAAAACCCCTTGACCTTGGCTCTGCCCCTTATAGACGGGAATGGAGGGAGTTATTTAACCTCTTCGAGTCTTCTCTCTCTTATAAAGCAGGGGCTAGACCATTCAAGTGTCTGGATTTGTGGGATGGACAAAGCAGCCTGATGTGGTCTGGATCTGAAGGGTGCCCCACAGTCACATGGTGTAAAGGCTCAGTCACCAGCCGGTGTTGCTACTGTGGGGGAGGGGATGAAACATTTGGAAGTGAGGCCTAGTGGGGGTGTCCCTGAAGCGCATCGTGGGGACACTGCCCCTTCCTCTCTTTTTACTCCCAGCTACCATGAGGCCAGCAGCCTTCTCTGCCACCACTTACTGCCATGATGTGCCATGCAGCCCAGAGCAAATGGGTCACGTGACCATGGACTGAAATCTCTAAAACCATGAGCCAGGGTAAACCTACCCTTCTTCTAAGCTGTTTTATCTCAGCATTTTCCCCACAGTAATGGGTGGTTGAGCAACACAGGAGCTAATGAACCTAGGCTGTCTTGGCTGCTGCAGGCTGGACCACACCAGAAGCTCATGAAGGGAGCTTTCTAAAAAATGTAACAGATTAATATAGGATGTTCATTAAGGGAGACTGGGCACCCTGTATATTGGAATTCTCCATTCCATGTTAATATATATTTATATTTTTGCCAACATGAAGTAGTTTCAAAATAAAATTTATTAAAAAAATGAAACTGTATCACTGATGAACAGTTCCTCCTCCCCTCCACCCTGTAAGCATGTGCTTTAAGACCTATCACCTTACTGAGTACTCTAGTAGCGCATCATCTCAAAAACATGCTTAATAATGAGGATTATTATTGGCTGGATCTAAGGAATCTGCTCTTCATCTCGTAGGAATTGTTGTCATCATGGGAGATGACCCCACCACCTTTCTTGTTAACTAAGCTTTAAAGAAACAAGCCTTAAATCTCCATTCCTTCATGGTGCCTAAGGCCCATCAAAAGGTAAATAAGAGGAGCTGGAGCAGTGGCTCCGCGGTTACAGCACGTGCCCCAGATGCATGAGTCCACGAGTTCAAACCCCACCACCACATACACAATGAAGTCTCAGAGCAACCAAGGACACATGAAAAACTAAAAAAAAAAATTCTCTTTCTCTCACTGTCCCTCTCTCTTTAAAAACAAAAAAAGGCAAATAAAAAACAACAAAAATCTCACCCCAGCATTTTCTTTTCTAATGGGGGTGTTAATCAGTGGGGGGAAAATACATATATGTGCATGATATATACGTACGTATGCATATGTATACACACTCTCGAAGAGGAACTTCACAATCCACATTCTCAGATATACACACATTCAAATATACATATATGTGTAGGTATATGTGCATATATGTACGTGTATATATGTATATATACACAACACATATATTCATAGATATACACCATCAAATATACATATATGTGTAAGTATATGTGTATATATGTACATGTATATGTGTATATATGTATATACACACATATATTCATAGATATATGCATAAATGTATGTGTATATGTGTATATATGTAAGTGTATATGTGTATATATACACACATACATTCATAGATATATACCATACAAACATACATATATGTAGGTATATGTGTATATATGTACATGTATATGTGTATATATGTATATATACACACATATATTCATAGATATACACCATACAAATATACACATATGCATAGGTATATGTGTATATATGTACGTGTATATGTGTATATGTGTATATATGTATATGCACACATATTCATAGATATATGCATATATGTACATGTATATGTGTATACACACATATATTCATAATTATACACCATACAAAAATGCATATATATGTAGGTATATGTGCATTTATGTACATGTGTATATGTGCATATATGTATACATACACACATACATTCATAGATATACACCATATAAATATATATATGAGTGCAGGTACATGTGCATTTATGTACATGTGTATATACATTCATAGATATACACACATGCAAATACACACACACACACACACACACACACACACACACACACAAATGAATTTGAAGTCTTCCCAATAGTCTGACAGTCTAATGAGTTGAAGCGTTGGTGGCCCTTGGTTCAAAGGAGGTGGTGGGACTTTTGGAGGTCTGGGTAAAGGTTGCATAAGCTCCACACATATTCCTGTGCTCCCATGAAAGGCCCCTCCATCCATCTCAGTAAGGACTCTGCATGCTGCCTTCTTCCAGGTGGATAAACCTAGAACACTGTCAGGAGAACACAGTGGGATTCGTCTTCCCTGACAGGCCACCTCCATTCTGTCAAATAAGAGATACTGCTAATGACCTGTCCACATGCATTTATGAGGGAAAGATAGCACTGAGTCCCTCTGATAGTCACAGAACTGCCTGTGCGGAGTTTTTCTTTTCATGAGTATGCAGATGAGGAGCAAACTGGTCATTCTAGTCCTTCTGAGGGGAGATCAGAAATTCTTGTGATTCCTCATCAAATCTGTGGTCTTCTGTGAGCACGAATGCTCTGGGGTCTGGATGATGCCGTGCACCTTCCCTTGGTGTCGTGTGCCTTTAGGTAGAGGGGACTGGACGCATCCATTTTTCTTCTGAAACAGGATGTTCCTTACAGGTTGCTCAACTCTCTAGCTCTCAAAGAGGAAATTCACAGTTCAAGTTCAAGCACCTTTTGCAGCTGGTGTTGAATATAAATAGGAAGAGAAACAAAGTCTAAAGCAATAAAAGCCTTAGCATAGAGCCAACTAAGCCACATAGACATGATTCTCCAAGTTTGCAGCTCATTACCAAGCTTGAGGCTGGGGGAGGATGCTCTGGGAATCTAGTGGGCTGGAGCCAGGAGGCTGCTCAGCATCCCACAATGCACATGGGGGTACCCCTACCCCCACAACAAAGAACTACCAAGGGCTGAAGCAGTGGCTCAGCGGTTAAGGCGCTTGCCTGGCATGCATGAGGACGTGGGTTCAAACCCCAGCACCACGTATATAACGGAGTGTCAGCAACAAAAGCCATGTGGAAAACTAAATAAAATTGATTCTCTCTCTTTCTTAAAAAAAGAAAAAAAAAGGAAAGAAAAAAGAATTATTGAACCCAAAGGTCAATAGCACTGAGGAGGGGTCCTATACTAGAGTGCTGATTCTCAAGTCAGCGGTGATTTGTGGGTCACTGTGGGGGGCAGGGGTGGGTACTGACCTGTGTAATATGAAAAATGTCTGCAGGTTACCGTAATCCAGAGGTCACCCTCCACCCTGCAATTCAGAATGAGTGTTCAAAGGACAAAGCTATAAATGATCATTACGTCCTGCTTGGCTTTCACAAGCCTATTAATCCAATTTGTGAGGTCCTAAAGGACAGCAAGAGTAGATATAACCTTTCCTTAAGGTCCCTGGTACCAAAATACCTGCAGAACAAACACGAAAAAAAAAAAAAGAAAGAAAGAAATTGGCCTCCTTTTTGAGCATGTGATTCTAAGGGTGGACAAC
Source organism: Aplodontia rufa (assembly GCA_004027875.1). NCBI lineage: Eukaryota > Metazoa > Chordata > Mammalia > Rodentia > Aplodontiidae > Aplodontia > Aplodontia rufa. The sequence goes on from PVKS010005187.1 coordinate 21,537, forward strand.
CAAGTCTCTGTCACCATGAATTCATTCAACAAGTCAGCTTCTTGTCTTCATGAATTTGTTTCTCTATTCTTCCCTAGTTCCTTTATTGGGTGCCACCTGCTTCCTCACCCCACTGTCCCCCAGAATGACCAATGATAGTGCTCTCTCCTCTACAAGTCCGTATAGCTACACTCACAATCAAAATCTCCTCAACTCTGGGCAGATATTAGCAGTCATCCAGCCAAATGATTCACGAGATGGTATCTAACCCTACGGTGTTCCCAGAGATGTCAGATGTATTCAAAGGATGAGTTAGTCACATGAACTTCTAATGAGCAGAGCATTAAAGAGCATAAGTGGTACATTGCACACCAAGGAAGCACTCAATAAATATTCCTTGAATATCCAAATGAGCAAGAAGAGACTTCCCAGCAGTGCGGTTTCTTGGGATTTACCAAAAATAGTGATAACACAGCTGTTCCAGAACCCGTGGTCAAACAACACAAGGTAATCACAGAGCAGCCAGCCTAAATCCCTGCCCCTGGCTGATTCATCTCTTTCTTTCCTCTCCTTCTCTTCTACCACTCAAAGATAAAAGGAAAAGCTAGAGAAATAATACTAAGAAAAATAATAACACCACTTTTTTTCCCCCTGGATTCTAAGAGGCCACTGATTGTAAGATCTATCAAAACATTTTCCAGGAGAAAAGACCATGTGTCAAGTGGCTTTTGTAAGTCACATCTCAATTTCACGAATGGTAAAATGTGAAAAACCCTCCATTGTGGAAGTGAGATAACAGAGCAAATACCTGCAAAGTACTAGGTGATTACATATTTAGCTCCTGAAATTCTGCTCCTGTTGAACAGGAGAAACTGAAGTGTGAAGTGCAGGAAGGAGCTCTTGGGACTGAGCCAGTGTGCTCCCTGCTAAGGTGTGTGGCTGGCTCTCTCCAATGAGCACAAACCCCCAGCTCCCTTACCTCCCTTCCCCTCTCCGCAGGCCTCCTTCCCCCACCTTAGTCTAGGTCATTTGGAACCATTCCTCACCCTGGAGGACTAGAGCCGTCTCCTTTAGTATCAAGAACCTCCGCCATCTTGGATCTTTTAGGTTAATAGAGGTTGCCTCATTGTGATGACAATAAAGTAACCCAGGAATTAATGACAGTATCAGCTGTGTCCCCCACTTCTCCAAGACCTTTGTATGGTTATCTCACACTACACCTACTATGATTTGGATTTGGTTTGAGCATACTCCAAGGGTCCACTCTAATTAAAGCTTTGGTGCCCTGGGAGGTGACTGAAACTTTATGAGGTGTGGAGAGGCAGCAGGTCCTTAGGACAGAGGGGACATGCTCTTTGATGGTAATCCTTATGTAATACCTTGAGGTCTTCTGAGAGGACTGTTCTAAAGGCCTGAGGCTGGCCCCACCCCATACTCTCTGCTCCTGGTTTGAGATGTCATCGTTTGTTCCCACATATGCTCCCTGCCATTGCTATCCATGCCATGAGGTAATACAGCCAGCCAGGGGGTGATGCAGGCGAGGGGCAGACATTGCTATAGAACACAATGCCCTTTGGACTCCAAGTCTCCAAAATTATGAGCTAAATAGACCTCTTTTCTTCACAAGTTGCTTGTCTTTGGTATTTTATCATAGTGAAGAACAGCTAACTTTTGATACCAATACCATATGCATATTATGATCCCATTTTTGTCCATAGAAAATACAGGTTCATATAGCTCAGTAATACACCAAGACTATAAAGATGTCAGGAAGAGGGCTGGCATGGTGGCTCAGTGGTAGAGTGCTTGCCTGGCATGTGCAAGGACCTGGCTTCAAGTCCTAGAACCATATAAGCAATAAGAGGAAGAAAACCAAACACCAGATAATAAAATAAAATTAATTCTCTATTTCTCTCTCTCAAAAAAAGGGTGGGGGGCAAAAGCTGAGGAAAGAAAGACAAGTCCACATCCAGAAGTTTGTCCTTCCTCTTCTTTTAGATAAGGTTGATGGTGTCCTCCCTGACAGCCTGGCCCCTGTACGTTTAAGTAAGTGAAGAAATTGACTTAGGCCCATGAGGTCAGGGAGTCCTAGTGACGGGTCAATGTGACTCCCTGCTCTGCTCCCGGTACCCAGGGCATGATGCAGAGGCAGATGCCAGTACCACCCACTGCCTCGCCTGCACCAGCAGGAGCTCCATTCACAACCAGAACCTGCCCAGGGGTCTTTGTTGACTTCTCCTGGCAACCATCTGCTCCCTGTCCTCTACATGAATCATAGTGCACCAATCCCACCTCGCCCAGCCTTTGTCCTTGGTGATTCCACTTTGTCCCCATATACTTAGCCCTCTATTAGACATATCAAGTCCAGCCTCATTCCCTGCAGGACTGGCAGCCTTGGATTCTACTCTGGGGCACACCTGCAAGTCCAGGAAAGCAAACTGGAATTATCTCCTGAGCACATCTATTTCCATACCAAAAAGATCTATTTTAGTTCCAAATGGAAACACCTGAAGATGCCTCCAGCCCAGACTTTTCTTGGAGGATCCAGGTCAGTCCAAGGCAGAACCTGTCGCCCAGTGCTTTCCACTCTCCTTCCCCAGGTCATCTCCAACCCATGTCCTTTGCTCTGTCCCCTTCGGCCACCACTACACCTTGCTCAGACTGGAGCAGCAGCTCCCATGTGATGCTGAAGCACTCTTTCACAGTCCAGTAGCCTCCGTCCCCTCAAGGACCTGTGGCTTCACTTTCTGCAGTTTCAGTTATCCATGCTCAACCATGGTCTGAAAACATTAAACGGAGAATCCCCCAAACAAATAATTCAAATGTTTAAATCCATGCCATCCTGGGTAGCATAATAAAATGCTGTGCCACCCCGCTCAGGAAGCACGTCATTCCCGGGGTTCAGCATTTCCACGGTGTACCCTGCCTGCCCTCAGCCACTTGGTAGCTGTTGCGGTTATCGGACTGACTGATGCAGTACTGTGATTCTATTCAGATAACCGCCGTCTTTCTTCATACTGATCCCAAAGCACAAGAGTGGCGATGCTGGCAACTGGAATATTCCCAAGAGAAGATGGAAAGGGCATCCTTCAGCTGAAAAGGTAAAAGCACCAGAAGATATTTTGAAGGAGAAAGAGACCCCATTCATATTACTTTTACTACAGTCTACTGTTTAAATTGTTATATGCTATTATTGTTGATCTCTTATTGCATCTCATTTATGGATTAAATTTTGGCATAGATATGTCTGTATTTAAAAACAAGTACTTACAGGGTTCAGGACTACCTGAGCTTGGCCAAACTCCTGGTGGATAAGGAGGGTCTGATGTACTGACTTCCTGCCTCTCCTTTCAGATGATCCTCCACTGAGCCAAAGGGAACCTCTTCAAATGTAAAAATCCGAGCGAGGACTCTGCTTCTGAAGCTCTGCACCATCTTCTAACGACTTTTGGATAAACCCAAAGCCAAGATCTGTAAGAGCCTTTGTACTTCTCTGGCCTCATTCCCTACCACTCACTCCACCGAGAGTCATTGGCTTTATCTGTCCACTGTTCCACACATATTTAATGAGCATCTACTATGTGCTCTGCATAGATTCTGGTGATGAGAGACATGAGGCACCTAACAGACGGTGCCTGCCCGCCTGGCACTTATCCACCAGGAGGTAGGACACCCAATGACCAGGCACAGGATGGGGGCTGGACCTGGGCCTGGGCCTGGGCTGCTGGGTGGGAGAGAGCAGCCCACTTGATCATTGGTGGTTAAAATGTGGTCAGTGCTAGTGAAGAAAGAAAAATTAAGGAGCAGGGCGAGAGGGATGGGAGGGCGTCTCAAGGTGCCGATTATATGACACCGTCATGGGACGTCTCCCTGGAAGCTGAGATGTGAGCAAAAATGGAAGGGGTTTATGGGAGAGGCATGGAGGGCAAGCGTTTCAGGAACAGAGAATATCTGAGCTGAGGAACAAAGGCAGGAGCCTCCCCGCTGTCTGAAGAGCGGTCTGAATATTTCCTTCAGTTTCTTCTGCACTGTTCTCTCTGCCCCATAGGCCTAGGCACCTGCCATTCACCCTGAGTGCAGAGCAGAGGGCTGCCACGCCCACACCCCTTGCCTCAGAGGCCTCTCCAACCCTGCCTACCAGGGATTTAACCCAGAGTGCATAACCACTGAGCTATATCCCCAGCCCTTTTTATTATTTCAAGACAAGGTCTCAGCTAAGTTGCTTAGGGCCTTGTTAAATTGCTGAGGCTGGCCTGAACTTGTGATCCTCCTGCCTCGGGCTCCTGGGATCCTGGGATCACAGGTGTGCACCACAGTGCCTGGCTTGCACCTTCCCTTTCAAGTACATCCTACACTTTCATTAATTGTGTGTTCACAGGGATTTAGAAGGTAGTGTTAGGAGAGTGGGCTCCTGAGGTCAGCCTGGCCTCAACCCAGGTTCTGCCACTAACTCCATATGAGTGACTTCAGGTGAGCGACTCAGAGATGTCCAGGAGAGATAAATGAGATGACTGGGACCTGACACCTAGCAGAGCTGGATAACAGACCTGAGTCACAGGAGGACAGGGCAGGGTGTCTTATCTACTGTTTTGTCTCTAGCATCCAGGGCTGGCCCAGGGGCTCAGCATGCAATGAATTACTGAAAGAATGAGAGACTTCAGGAGCAGGGAGGGAGGGAGGAAGAAGAAAAAGAGAGAAGGCAGCAGGGAAACAGAAGAGAGGGAAAAAGGAAGGAAGAGGAAGGAAAGGGAGGACGAGAGAAGGAAGGGAGGTAGGGGAGGAGGTTTCTGTTCCCTTAATTCTCAGGAATTTCAGGTTGAAGAACAAGAGAAAGAATATGCAGAAGGAAGCAAAATATCATTTATTAAATAATGTGCAATGTGAAACCATTATTGGATATAACCACCAAGATGAAGCCAATGGGGCAATTATTCAGGTATTGTTCTCTCACTTTTATAGAAAAACAACCACCACCAAAGAGGCCCTGAGAAATTAAATGGTCCCCTTATGTCATAAGGAAAGACAGACGGATTCATATCAGAGTTGATACGAAAATAATGAAAACTCTTCACCAATTTTGCCAGGAATACAATCCTTGGTGTCTCCCCGTGATTCATGTCTCTGTGGATCCAAAGGAAGGACCATGCGCAGCTCCAGAGAGAAGTGCAGGTTTCTGACTCTGGACAGAAGGCAGCAGGGCTAGGAGCTGGGAGCAAAGCAGGGGGTGTGGAGCTCAGAGTGTGTGCAAGGGGCCACCACAATTCTCCGAGTGGAAAATCAACTAGGAGGCACAAGGTAAAAACCAAAGCCAAGCCATAGAACTTAACGACACGGGGGGATCCTATCAGTACTAGCAGAGCGAGAAATGATTGTAAGACGTGGTGCAGTTTAAAAAAAGAAATGCCCCAGCCTGTTAGCTAAATGGCACGGCTGAGGACAAAGAACGCAGCCCAGCCTCGCCCTCGCCCCCCAGAACTCCAGGATTCTGTCCTCAGCACATGTCACCCGTGTGGATGCCAGCTGTTGGTTAAAGCACTCGATTTGAGCATTTTTATCTTTTAAAAATGTCTGTTTTTCTTCCCTGCGGCCAGTCTCTCATGTTAGGAACTGTCAGGAGTGAAAGTGAGATGTGCGGGATCTGTCTAGCTGAGCCAGGCCGCACCCGCTGGGAGGGGACAGCTTTAATCAGGGAAACCTGACCTGCACAAGGGTCGTGGTTGTCCTGAAAAGTCCACTTTGATTCTGCTCATGCCAGCTAAGGAGGGGAAGGACAGCCTCATTTGGAGGCAGGTAGAGGAGGGAAGGAGGAGGGTTCAAAGTCAAAGGAAAAGGAACAATGAAAGTGAACTGGGACACGGGAAGGAGGAGGAAGGACAGAGAAAAGGTCCTTGGTAGTCTGAGAGTCTACTGGGTACCAGCATTAGCGAGTCCGCTCCCAAATCTCACCCCGCAGCTGTGCAAAGATGTCAGCATTTTTCTACAAGCGAGGAGCTGGTGATGCTGAGAGCAGCTACTGACCACCAAGCTCACCTGCTCATCAGTAGGTCAGCAGGGATTTGAACCTGGCCTCTTCCTCTGCTAACCTCATGATACTCCACCAATCCCACAGGGGTAGATGGGCAAGGCTGAAAAAAAAAAAAAAGCCCTCAAGAACTTTAAAGAGTTTTTAAAAACTTCTTCAAGGCAACTGACTATAGGCATTCAAGCTCTACAGATGTCTTTTCAAAAGTAACACAGCCAACGTTTTTCATGTCCTGCATTCCTATGATATTTTACATTTATGGCCACCCCCAGCCCTGATGGTCTCATGGAGGAACCTGCAAGGTCATGGGGTAGACACACATTACTGATGGCCACCCTGATCGCACACGCTTTGGCAGGAGTCCTTGGGGAAAATGGAAGGAGGGAAGAAGGTGCATGACCCTGTGTGGGTGTCACACTGACCCCGTTAGCACTGCTCCTACTTTATTTGGGCTCAGGGAAGTCAGGTAACTGCTGTCTTGGTCTGCTGGAGCTGCTGTAACAAATACCTTAGAATTGTAATGTATAAACAAGACAAACTCGGTGCTCATAGCCCTGGTGGCTCAAAGTCCCAAGATCAAGGTACCAATAGCTTTGGTGTCTGGTGAGGTCTTTCTGCTGGATAGAGGATTCCTTCTAATTTGATTCTCACATGGCACAAGGGCAGACAACCTCCCTGAGGCCTCTTTTATGAGGACATTAACCCCACTAAGGGAGCAATGAAGATCTAAATCACCTCTTAGCATTATCGCACTGGGGATTAGCTTTCCAGTTATGATTTTTTTGGGAGATTCAAACATTCAGATTATAGTGCCTGCTTAGATACCCCGTGTGCCCCGGCGTTGGCTTGATCTATACTACCCCTGTGAGTCCCTGGATGGGGCTCTGGGGGCCCACAGCTACCTTACATGCAGGGTCCTGGGAACCCACGCTGAGAGGACACTAGAGTCTGAGGCTCCACTTCTCCCATTCTGGGGAAGCTGTACATTTGTGTGCCTAGGATTCTGCTCTGTCCTCTGACTGCCTGCACCTCCTTGGGCCTGACCTCCACAAACGGGGTTACAAGGTCACCCAGGTTCTTCCTTTTTCTTCCAAAGAGACTCTTGGCTCCGCCCACATAATATCTTTTGCTACTCTCAGGAAGGTAGGGTGTTAGGTGAAGAGGACTGGATGTAAAGTTGAGTTAGCTGAGTTCAAATCCCTGCTCCATACCTTGTGAAGGAGAGACTCTGGGCAGGCTGTTTTGCCTCCCGAAGCTTCTGTTCCCCAGCTTTTAAAATCGGAAGAGCAACAGTGACTTCTCCACGCTAGGCTGCGAGGGTTACCTGACTCACAGTGCTAACCGAGGGGCTGCAGAGAGGAAGTGCTGGGCTCGGAGCTGTGATTAGCCAGGTTGGCCTGGCAGGCCTCTGAAAGATGCCGGCTGTACACCTGCGGCACAGGAGGTTGAGCTAGGTAGTGAGCACACCTGCTTGAAGGCCAGGGCTCCACACAGTGGTGACACGCCCTGCGGGAGGGGAAGCATTTGTCCTTATGGACCCCAGTGCCATCTTGAATATTCAGCTACATTTTCCTCCAAAGGCCTCAAATCATGGCCTTCACAACTTCCTCCTTACATCACCTGTCACAACTGATTTAAGTGCAGCCCCCACCTCCCAGGGTGGTGGGCACCCATTCTCCACCCCAGCAGGGGTCCTGCAGAGGCCACACAAGGCAGTGGACACAGAATGGACTCCAGAGCCAAAGGGCTAGGGGTCAGCTTTGCCATGTAACAGCTCTGAGCAGAGACAGCAATTTAATCTCTCTCGGGCTCAGTTTATTGAACTTCCAAGTGTACAAAGCTTCTAGCTCAGGCCTGCAACAGAAGAAGCACTTGAGAAACGACACTTGTCTTCCCTTTGCTTTGCAAATATGACTTACAGGCCTGCCTCCTCACTTCTCCATGCGGACGTCCAGTTCAAAACCTCAGAGTCAACCAGACTCACACAGGCTCCTGAGCTTGCCATGCAAGACCTCTGTAGGTTACCAGTGCCACTACATCCACCCAGCCACCCTGGGCTCATCCTCTGCTTTGTTCTCCCCCACACCGAAATACCCTGAAGACTTGACCTTCAGCACCTTCCTAATGGGAGATTTCCACCTCCTCTACTGCTCCACCCAGGCCTGAGCCAGCCTCAACTCCTACCTGGAAGACTGGAACCAGCCGCTGAATGGTTTCCTGGTGTCCTTCTATCCTCAGAAGGGCACCTGGGATGACCCATTAGAAATACAGATGAGATCAAGCTATGCCTGCTCAAAGCCCACCAAGGTTCCCTACCTGTCTGAAAGGAAAGCCCAGGACTCCTTGGGGTCCTACAAACTAGTTCCCTGTGACACACCTTGGTCAACACGCAGCCATCTCCTGGACTCCTGCTGCGTTCAGACATCCATCCTACCCCTCTAACACACCATATCTACATGCTTATGGCTGCCATCCTTCTGCCTGGGACACCTTCCACCCTCCCCTAGGCACATGCTTGCTTAATCTCTCAACATCTCTACTTAAACACCACCTTTCTAGTAAGACCTTGCACTAACATTGTATTTATATCAACACAACTACACCACACATACTTCTCCCTTCTGTAATCATCTAACACAATATCCATATTACTTATTTGTTTATTGTCTGTCTCTCTTCACCCACATATGAACTCACAGGGGTGGGACTTATGTCATTTTATTTTTGCACCATTCCCAACAGTCAGAAAATTATTTGGCAACTGGGAGGACCGAATGGGTGATTCCTGATTCTAGCCATTAGTGATATTTCTGGTTCTGTGACTTTGGGTATGAAGACCTTCCAGCAACTGCACAGGCTGGGGGAGGGTGCGGACCACTGGTGCGGGAGACAGGTATTTGCCACTGAGGTGGGTGACGTCAGGCCCACGGAGCACACAGACATCTCCAAGAGTCACTCAAGGGCTCTGGCAACAGACGGTGGTGACGGCTCTGTGTCCTTCAAAAAAGGCTTCTTAGCAGATTCCCCACACAGTGCTGTCAGGTAAGGGGGGTTTCACAGGACCAGAAGGAGCCACGCCTGTGTGTAATCTGCACCCAAGTGTCACTGAGGCCCCAGACAACGAGACAGAGAAAAATGAACAAGGGTAAATGGCACCAAAGTCAATCAAAATGTTCATGAAGAAAGATGTCAAGGACAAATGCCTTTACAAGAGCAGAATTCTCCCCCTTGTGCTAAAAAATTCTACATTTATGAGTCTGTCTTAAGATGCTTTCCCCAGTTCCATGACCTGGCTTCTAATAGATATAATTAAGGAAAAATAAATTCACCCAAAAGAAAAAAACAAATAGAAAGATGGAGACATGCAGAAGGGAGCCTGCCATTTTCCTTGCACCTCTATTTCCTCACAAAAATGAGGATGGGCATGGGTGGACCTCAGGTGCTCCCTACTCCTCTGCAGGTAGTAGATGACCCCAGATCATGCCCACCCCGTCATGGAGCCCCGGAAAGCAGGTGCTGCATTCAGACAGCTTTAGATAATGATGACTTCATATTCCTCTGCACACTGGGGACCTAGCAAATGCTAGAAATGGATGCATAACAGAAGGAACAAATACAATACACTCCCGGCATTCAAAGGTCCCCTGTTCCTGTCCGACTCTACTCAGCCCCAGGTACTGCCTTGAATCTGAGTCCTCCAAATCTACAGCTCCAGAGGCAGCCAGCGCCTCGATGCTGGCCTTCCCTTCCGCAGGTGATGCCAGGGTGATGGAAACCATGATTCTTGGTGCTGCTGCTATTGGCTACGCATTCCCAATGGCACTAAGGCCAGTCCTGGCTGCAATGGAATGAAAGTGATTTCCCAGCCGCAGCACTGCAGTCCTAGCGATTTTGCTGAGTGGCACTAAACCAAGAGGAGCTGTAGATGTGTGTTGCGGACTGAGTGGCCAGGGAAGCCAACTGAGATAAAAATCAGCACACAGAAGGTTAATCAGGGAATCTCTAGAGAACAGCACCTCTGAAAGAGGACAGAAAGTGGGACTGGACCTCAGGCAGGGAGAGAGATAGCTGGTCAGGTAAGATCCCACTGCTCCTTAGTCAGTGTATGACCTGGGGCACTATAGGAAGGGGGTGTGGCTATGACCACAGTGACAAAGGCTACCGCCAGAGAGCTCCCAGCTGCTGGGGTAGTAAGTCCTCTCTTCTCAAAGGCAAATGTGGTCAATCTGTTGCTCCTTCCCAACAAAACAGTGCACAATTACCACCTCCCCTGTGATGCATCCCATCCAACTGCTTTGTCCCTCTCCATGAGAGGTGACAACTCTCACTGTCCCTTCATTACTCCTTTCCCCATTTCCCAAGCTAGGTACACAGCATAACATGCAGTAGGGATGCAATAAATGCCTCTTGAAAAGACGCATCACTGAACACTGAACGGCAGCATAAAAACATCAATAAAATATAGTGCGATTAAAGAAAAACTGTCCCCAATGAGCTCTGTGTGATCAGAAAGAGAAACAGTGGGGAGTTGTTAAGAGCAGCAGAGAGAAGCCAAGGCACACAAAGTCTGGTTTCAACCCTGGGTAAAACCCTGCAGCGCTCCAAACTTCACTGTCTTCACTTGGGAAACACAAGGGCAGGTCCCAGCCTTGATGTAGAAGAGATTAGACAGGGGAGACACATTCAGTTTCCTGGTTTTGTTAAATGATGTCTTCAGTAATGTCATTATTGACCCAGGCAAGAAATGTTAATTTTGATCCCGATAAGGGAGTTGTCCCATGGGTCACAATGTCAACCCCATGATTTGCTGAGCACTTTCTTCAATTAGCCCAGAGCCATGATGCTCCGGGAAGAGAATATGACTGCAGTAGGCAAGGAGCTCCGGCATCCGTGATTGGAAACAAACCAACAGGATTTATGGAAATGCTTTACTGCAAATCTGTAAGGAGCAGTCCACCCTCATAGAATGAGGAGCTAAAAGAAGAGGCAGAGGGATTTCAAGTAGAAGCTAGAGTGCAATTTGACAAAGAAAATAAATAAATAATAATCTCTCTCATTGCATTTGCCCAATATAAAGAGAAACTTAAAAAATCATGCACTGTGCAACCCTGGGGAGACAGGCATTAATACAGCCCTAAATGCATGTCACCTGGTCCCTTCTCTCATGCACCGCACCAGAGCTAAATAAAACTGTTGGGCTCACAATTTCCCATCAGATAGTCTGCTATACCTTCACGGAGTGACAAAGCCACAGTAAGAGCTGAGCAGAAAGTAACCAGACAAGAAGAAAGGTCTTTTAAAACCAGATTCAGATCCTTCCACAAAGTAATAAACCAGCACGCTAATGAAGGCAAAAGCTATAAGAACATTTCTAACACTCTATAATCAATACTCCCTTCTAGTACCTCACAGGCTTTCTGGGCAATCAAAGAATTATTTGATAGAAAGGGAAAATCAATAAATGCATGCCCTTATATAAGCAGGCCAACACTCCATTATCTGCATGCATAATACACACATTTGATATTTAATGCTCACAAGGAATCTTCAGTTGGGTTCTTCCTATGGCATTGATCTTACCTCTTCCCTCACTAAAGAAATGCAAATTCCAGTTTTAGGCTATGTACCAAATTGGAGTAGAGTAGATCCTTCACTATATGTGTAATTCCTTATTGACTTGAATAGCATCACCTTACCTGAGTTGAACTCATCTTTTTTAAAAAAATACACCATGGTGATTAACATGTCAACACGTACAAAGACACCAGAAAGAAATGAGCTACGATTACCTCTGAACTTGTGGAACACGGCCCAGAGCTCCGCAATGTCGGTCGCAAAGGTGATGTCTGTGTCGAGGACAATGACTCTCTCCAGGTTGGCCGGAAGAGTTTTGGTCAGGACGAGCTTCATCAGGCCATAAATCCCAGAGTAATGTTTGTTGGGGATCCAAGAGACTTCAGACTAGATGGACAAGGCAGAGGGAGTTGGAGAAGGGGGGAAAGAAGGGGAAAGAGTCACTCTATTAATTCTTTGTTTAAACATTACAAATGGTGCCCAGACATCAAAAGCACACAATGTGTCTATAAGAGGACCCATTCTTTCCCTTGAGATGCTTTCCCACACTGCTTCTTTCTCTTCTAATCAACTGTGCTCTAAGTTTACTATGCCTGGTGTCTTGTTAGAAATCTCTCATGAAGACGTAAGAGTCAAGAACACAATGCGACCAGTGCTAACAAAACATTTGATTATAAGAACATGAGTAAAGAAAAGAATTTAAAAACTTTCCCCCAGTACTGGGAATTGAATCCAGGGGAGCCCTACCACTGAGCCATACCCTATTACTTTTCATTTTGAGACAGAGTCTCCTCAAATTGCCTAAGCTAGCCTCAAACTTGAAATCCTCCTGTCTCAGCCTCCAGAGAAGCTGGGATTACAGGCATGTGCCACGATGCAAAATAAATAAATAATCAAACTAAAAAAGTATTCAATGCAAATTTGTTGAAAAAAAACAAATGAATAATTTCTTAAAGTTCTGTTCATGTAATTTTGGCAAATAATTTTTCTGGAAGAGAATGCATCTGAGTCAAGGGAGAAGAAAAGCAATAGTTATGAAATAGCTATTGCATGCAAACTCTAGGCTGAGGCATCTTAAAATATAATTTTTGTTATTAGAGAAATTACATAGATCCTCTGGCAATAAAAAAAAGATATGCAAAACGAAAACACAGAATTAAAACTAAATCATAATTTTGAAATCAATACCAAATTATTTCAAGGCAGGTATGTTTCTTTAAGTCATAGTGCAACTGTGTCATAAAGATTACTGCTTAATGGCATTTTTAAAGCTTATGCTCAGCTATATTTTTTAGGCAGTAATTGAATAAGTTAGTACCAGTGTCTTCTTGATATTCTCGGATGAACACCCACGGAGGGCCAGAACATAATCTGTGGACAGTCTTCACCTGATAGCAAGCAAGTTTACACACAGGGACAGCAGGGAACAACCCAGGAACTGTGGTCCTCACAGGACTGGGGGAACCCTCCCCGCCCCCAGAGCTGGATGGAGTCACTAGCAGGGCGCACATCTTGGTACCACTCGGCATTCACAGCAACACTAAAGTTAACACACCACACCAGTGTGATGACAGTTTTTCTGTGTGCAGGGTCAGATATGAAGGTCATTACGTACAGCGTGTGATGGGAATTTCCATAAGAGTCAAAGTACACATTTTCATTTCAAGCGACACATGTGTAATAAAATCCCATTTAATGGAAAATGGAGTCACCTTTAGGATTACAAAAAAAATACTCTTTTGTCCTCGTAACTGTATTTAGAGGGCACTGTTATTTCAGAAAAAATAAAAAATCGTATTTCGAATGGAAAACCGAAGTTCTATTTTGAAAGATGTTTGCTACCATGTTTTAAAGAAATAGCAACCATCCAAATGCCCCCAAATGGAGCAGTTAACTAAACCAGAATACACTTTCATTTGATAGCATACTATGCAGTGGCTTGAAACAATGTAGATTAAGATGTAATAAAAGGAAATCAGTTATGTTAAGAGCTAACAGAAAGCAAGCTCTACAATTACTTTTGCTTAAAACCAACTATGTGTTCTCCAACACCATGAGAATACACCCACTAAAATTCATGCAGAGGAAGAAGAAACGGAAGCAAGATATCCAATCCCTCCCAGTGATCATTTTGGAATGATGGGAGTATTTTTCTTTGACTTTATACACACAGAGACATACATGTGTACATATCTACATACATACACCTGCATTTAAGTGATTGATATTTTCCAAATTTAGGAAGTGAGCAACTACTACTGCTGAACAGAGAAATAAAGAACTGCATTCATTTTAAACCTATCATGATCTAGGATGGTGGGGAAACAGGAAGCCAGTTCAGGAAAGCTATGGATCCTTGTGATCCGGCAGATGACCAATCCCATTTCTCAAATTTGCTTCATCATAGTCTTTCGTCTTCAATAGTTTATTTAAAAATATCATTTTAGCTACTCCCTATTCTCGACTTATGATGGCCCTTGGCTTACATGAGTACAAGTTTTGTCTAGAAAAAAAGATAAAAGACTCTGATGGGTTGAACCATTTGCCACATGTCCATCTCAATGGAAAGAATCACTAAGTCCCTCTGAATTCCCTGTCACCTCATACCTGAGAGATAGAGGAGGGAAACAGACATGGGAGTTTGAGCTGGTGCTTCCTGATCTTTCTAAGCCCCTGTTTCTCTATCAGTGGAGTTGATGCCATACCACACAGGAAAGACTCAGCGAACCTCTACTCCCACACTGGTCCCTGTGTCCCTCATCCCAGTTTTTAGACACCTCCTATGCCCTTCTATCAAAGGTGGGGTGCCTGGCATGAAGGAGAGCATAACCCTGGGGTTCTATAGCCAGATGTACCTGGATTCAGACTCCAGTACTGTCGGTCTCCATGTGTCCTGGACAAGTTTGCTCAGCCTACCAGCCATTGAAAGGCAGTTCCTTCTAATAGTTATCTCTTCACATCAGCGAGGATGGACGTAACGGCACACCCAAACTGGAAAGTCTAGGGGCAATTTAATGGTAAAAGGACTCTTCACTGCAATGGATGAATTAGGCACAGGACCAATACTTGGGGAGGGTGGCACCACCCCAAGGCCTGTAAGTCCAAGTCAGCAGTTGCTGCAATCCAGACAGGGAAGCCACATGAGCAAGGCCACCTGGCACAGCAGTGGCCTTCACTAGCAGCCTATCTATATGATCAGACCACAGGACAGGAGCAGGGATCCCGAGCTCACTCTAAATTTCCTACTGTCCCCCCATCTCCTAGTCAGTGCCTCTCTGCCAATCCTCATAGGGACCAGAAGGAAAGGACATAGGCTTTATGTGTCAGCCGCCAAAGAAGGCAAAGGAGGGCTAGAGAGGACCCAGAGGGACAAACCTATCACAGTCAGCTCAGTCATACTGCTAACGTGGGTGCAGAAACTAAACCCACGATGGCAAGAGACAAACACGGGGTCTTACCTACCAACAGGGGCAGAATCCACACCTGAAATCGATGAAAGGCAGCAGGCATAGCAGGCTGAGCCATGCATCCACCTCCCCCAGCAAGCACGATGCAAAACTCCAGCTTAGAATCCGACAGGGGGAGGCTTCTGCTCTTTCCCCAAACCACACCATCCTGCCGTGGGCGCTGGCTTCCTCACTGGCCATCACAGGAAGATCTGAGCCCTCGGTGAGTAATGCCCCCCAGTGCCTCACAACACTCTTCCCCGTGAAAGCCCTGGCCTCTGGAACTCAGCTCGGTTCCTTCCCTCCCCTGGGAACCTGCCTGCACTGAAGCCTGGCAATCAGTGGTCCACGTAGCAGAGCTGTGCTATTTAATCAGACCTTTGATTAACTTATTCTTCTATTTTGGTTGCCATCAACGCAGGGGACTGGTAAAGACCGAACACCACAGTGCTGGGTTAAGCCAACTAATTAGATTGCCCTGACTCTCAGCTTTCTTTTTAACACACATGTGAGTGGCTCAGATGCACTGCCAAACAGTAAGACTACAGGAGTAAATTAATCTCAACAGGGGCCCACACCTGAATGTCACCCCAAGTCCCCAACTTGATACACAATCAACTAAGTCCAAGTGTTCAATGAGAGGAAAAGGAAGCATTTGAATGTGTATGTGCTCACAAGGAAGTCCCAGGAAAGGGTAGAAAAGTGGGGAATCTTTGGGGGTAGGGAACTTCTGGGAGGAAGCAGAGGCGTTAATAATAGATGGCTCATCCTCTTCAAAGGAGCATGGCTTCTGCCACGCTCTCCGCGGACCTCTGTGCGCACTCAGAGCCGCCCTCTTCCAGCCACCAGTCCCTGAAGTCTCAGGCTGCACTGAGCTCCAGAGGCTGGCTGCCTCCTCCTCTGCACGCAGGCTACTCTCTCTCATGCTAGGTGTAATTTCCCACCTCTCCCTCTTGCATTTGACTGGGACTCCTTGAGGAAGGGAGAATTTCATTTTTTTACTGTGGCAAATGTTCAACATGATAATTAAGAACAGTTGGATGAGGGTACATGATCATAGTGTCCACCAGACCTGGGTTCAAATCCTGCCTTTTGCACTGTCCTCAACTAGGACCGGAAGTGTCCATAAATGCAGAAGCTCAGGGTCAGTGCACACAACGGAGGAGGCAAGGTGTGTGGAACCCCAAAGCCTGGGCTTTGGAATTGGTTCCACTTTTAATAATCTGTTTGGCCCCTGAACCTCTGTGAGCCTTAAGTTTCCTTATTATCAGCTTTCCAACTTGGTTGGGAGGACCACAGAGCATTCAGCTTGCACCAGGCACACAGCCTACACGAAGCTCACTTCCTGTCTTCCCAGTGCATGACTGTCAGAATAATCAGAGCTCAGTGATCCAGGTTATGAGCTTGATAAAAGCAAGAAACTACACTCTGGAAGACAGGAAAGGAGAGACGGAATGGAGATGGCTTTGTCAGGGGAAGTAACTTGCTCATCACCTTTTCCCGTGTTTCTATATAAAATGTTAACAAAATCGCAGACTGAAATCTACTGGAAAATGCAAAATCCCTCAAGTGGATGTTCAAATCAGACAGCATATCCTTGGTTTTTGGAGGAAAGTGGACAGGAGTGGTCACCTATGAGACCTTTCTGGGCAGTCTCTTCGTGCAATCACACCGTTATGGATCTCCCTCCTACCTAGGGAGCTCCATATCCAACCAGGGGAATTTAAGAGGTCAATGCAGGAAAGACTATCCCGGTCAGAGGAAAGCTGAGGAAACCGGGCAGACCCCTGCAGGTCTTCCCAAGAGCATGCATCCTACAGAGATGCACCTGCTGGAGCAATCAACCATGTCATTATAAATATGCCAAAGGCTTCATGTAATTAAGAAAATGATAAAAATGAAAGTTACGCTCATTTTAATGGATAGACTATTATCTTTGCAATGGCTATTAATAATTCTAAGCAGCATGGTTGAAGCTTTAATTAGCAAAAAATGCAACTGTGCCCAAGAGTACCTCCTACTGCACTTGCACAAAAGGTCATAAGCAATCCAGGTTTAAAGAGTTGTGTGTAATGTGGGTGTGGGGGTGCTCTAAATAGGAAATTCACCTTCCTGAAGCTAACAGTTAATTGTTGTTCCCTAATCAGAGTTTCTACAAAGCACTGCAAATGATTTCAGGGTGGATCTGAGGCTGGGTGATCCCCAGAAAAGTGACTTAAAAGACCTGACCATAGTAGGGACATAAGCTTGGGGCAGAGGGTTGGGGGTAAGAGACATCTCCAAAACTTCCTTAAAACACAGGGGATGAAGGACAGCAATGGCCCAGGGTTGATACCACGTTGTTTCTTCTTCTTTCTTCTTCCCCTTCCCCTTCTCCTCCTCCTCCTTCTTCTTCCGTTGCTTCTTCCTCTTCCTCTTCTTTCTTCTTCTTCTTCCCCTTCTTCCTCCTCCTCCTCCTCTTTTTCTTCCTCCTCCTCCTCTTCTTCCTCTGCTTTTTCCTCTTCCTCTTCTTTCTCCCTCCTCCTCCTCCTCCTCCTTCTCCTCCTCTTCTTTTTTTTTCCTACTAGGGTTTGAACCCAGGGGTGCTTAACCACTGAAACACATCCCCACCCATTTTATTTTCTTAATTATAGACAGGGTTTCACTAAGATGTCCAAGGCCTTACTAAGTTGCTGAGGCTGGCTTTGAACTTGCCATCCTCCTGCTTCAGCCTTGTGAGCTGCTGGAATTACAGGTGTGCGCCCCCACACCTGGCCCAAGTTTTCGATACACAAGGGAAAGACAGGCAAAGGGGCTGGTTGGGGCCAGGAAATGATGTCCACCTGTCCCTGAAGACATAGGTTTTTAGGAGGCACTAGGCTGCTCCAGTAATAAGAAAAAAGAAAATAGGGCTCCAGTACTTATTGGCGCCAGGCATTGTGGTAAGAGCTGCATCCGTGGTGTCTTGCATAAGCCTCTCCTAACAAGCTCCAGGGCCCTATGGGTATGGTGGCACCCAAAGCTGGGGGGATGAGGCCCAGTCCCTTCCCTCACTGCAAGCACAGTCCCCGCCCTAGCCCGCTGCTTCTCTGTCCCCTGCTTTCAGGAGCCTAGGCCACTCAGCTGGGCTTTTCAGTCCTATGGATTCCTGGAAGTTCAGAGCTGAGCCTCTCCCTCCAAAAGAGTCTCCATTCACCGAGCAGCAATTTTTCAAGGCCTTGAAAGGGCATTCCTGGCTTCTAAATCTCTCCGGGCCTAACTTTCTCGTCTGTAAAACAGGGATAATGTCCTGGGTCTCTCTAGGGTGTTACTGTATTTGTAGTCTGTAAGCTTTCTTCGATCTTACTAGAAATATTTAGGGCTCAAAAGAAATCCCTTACCCATATCAACTTTTTCGGTGAATTACAAATCACATTGACACATTTTTAAATTTTAAAAATGAAGTCTCTATAGCTGCAAAGTGTTTGAAAGCCATTTGACTTTCATGTTGTGGGCGGTCGCCTTGGCAACCAAGCAAGTTCAGAACAGCAATGAGGAGGACCTGAGGGTGGGGTGTCCCTGTTGGGTTGGGGTGTTGTGGGTTATCGTGAGGTGGGGTGGGGCTGGGCAGGGTGTTGTGAGGCAGGGTGTTGTGGGGTGTCATGGGATGTGTTGGGGTATAATGGGGTGTCATGGGGTGGGGGGGGAGGGGCAGGGTGTCATGGGGTGGGGTATAGTGGGGTTTCCTGAGGTGGAGTGTTGTGGGGTGTTGTGGGGTGGAGTGGGGTGTCATGGGCTGGGGCTACAGTAGAGTGTCATGGGGTGGAGTGTCGTGGGGTGTTGTGGGGTGGGTCGGGGGCTCCGGGAGGTGCTGGGGAGGAGCTTTGTGACACAGACCTCAGCTCCAGAGTCCAGGTGGCTGGATCCAAACCCCACCTCCACCACCGACAGACTGGCACATTCACCTGCCTTGGCCCCAGTGTCCTCACTCTTAAAATAGAGAAAACAGAACGTGGGTTGTGAGTGAGCTTCAGAGAAGCATGCGATTGTGCGGGAGGCTTGAGGCACCTGGCAGAAAGTCCAGTGCACGGTCAGCATTAGCTTTCAGGATGGTCAACCACACACGCTCTAGACTCTGCCTGGGCTTCCATCCCGGCTCTGTCACCACAGCAAGGGGCTAGAGCTTTGTGTCCCTCAGTCTTCTCATTGGTAAAATGAAGTCTCTGCAGTACTCCACAGGACAGGGAGCATGCCCTGCTGTGTGCACGCACTGGCAACAGGCACTGCTGACACTGCTACTAAAGACATGTACAGCGACAGAAAAGAGTTGTAACTACGTCATAAAGCCATCTGCATTTGTGACTGGCAAAGAGAAACAGGTTCACTCAGTTGTGAGCATTTAAATAAGCACTTATGGGCCAGGTCCTGAGGAGGGCCTAGGGCCAGGGCCATGATGGCCAGGTGAACATGGCCAATGGTCCCCAGATTGTGGCCTACTGGATATTCACTTCCCATTACTGCATAAAGAGTAACTATTACTCTTCAAAGAGTAATAGTTAATCACCTCACATGGTTTCTGCATGTCAGGAATATGAGGGCATTTGGGGGTACATAAGCTGGGTAGATTCCTTGAGAGACTGCAGGCATCTGAATACATGCTCTAGGTTGGAGAATCTGCCCCTTAGACATGCCTGGCAGGTGATGCTACCTGTGGACAGGAAGCCTCAGTTCCTCAACATCTTGACCACCCCAGAGGGCAGCAGGCTTCCCCACAGTAGGTAGTTCAAGAGGGAACAAGGTGGAAGTTGCCATGTCTAATATGACCTGGCCTCAGAATTGACCTGCTGTCATTTCCGTCCTCTTTTTGGTCGCACAAGTCAGCCCATAGAGTATGGGAAGGCACTCAACAAGGGTGTGGATGCTAGGAAATCGGATTGTTGGGGGCCAAGACAGAAACCAGCTACCACATCTGTAATTACAGAACAGAATGAACTGTATTGTGCGAAATTCCAAGTACACGTAGAGCTGCAATCTAGTAGGAGGGTAATTAAAGGGGAGTGGTAAGAAAGGAAGGAGAATGAATCAGATGGAGACTTCTGGATAAGATGAGCCTTAAATTTCTTCTTGAAAAATGAGTTGAAATTGGAATTTCTCAAATGTTGGGAGGAATGAGTGTTAGGCAAAGTATTAGCATCAAAGAAGGTGTGGAGTTATATGTAAACAGACAGGCGTGTGTGCACATGCGTGTGCCCAAAGTAACTACATTCTGATGCCCTTGAGGGCAAAGCCTGAGGTTGGAAATGATGGACAAGGATACAGACCGGCAGGGAGGGGCTGGATTTTGGAGAGGAGTGCCTGCCATACTAAAGAGCACTGGGTAGTATCCCAGGAAAGCAGGAAAAAACAAAAAGGTTTTCATTAGCAGAGAGATGATGTCATCCTGCTGTTGGAATAGACTCCGGTGACTTTTGGAGGAAAGAGTGACAGAAGGAAGCGGAGAGGCTTCAGAACCTTGGAGAAAGCAGACAGTAAGTACACATTCCTGGAATTACACCCACAGTGCTTTTAACAGCACCCATTGATCCTAAAGTGATTCTGAGGTCCCAGATGACATCTACAAGATGTTAATGGAGAAGATAGAGAACTGTATTTCTCAAGGTCTTCTGGGCAGAATCATGAACAACAGATTAACAATCAATGCCCTGTTCAGAAAGAGTCACAAGAAAGTCCCAAAGCCATGTGTCTCACCCAATATTGCTGTTTTCTTGGATGCACAAGGAGAGAAGACCTTTCTTAAAGATTAATGAAAATGTTGATGTAAGATCAGGAATTCCTTAGGGATCTCTATACTTTACAGAAAATTTATGACTCTGAAGCCAAAAGTGTTGCCTGGGTATGATTCTTTTTACACCTAGACATTCTGTCCTGTTCCAATTAGAAACAGCGTTTGGTCAGCTGACAAGGACACTCTTGGTATCACTAGCAGAGCGGAAGTGCATAGTTCACGTGCTTCTCCATCAGTCACAAGAGCCTCAAAGCTGGTCTTCGAAGGTGCAGCCATCTCCAGCAGGCATCAGCGAACACCTGCTTACTCAGCCTATGATCCTAGCCTAATACGCCATTGGCAAGCTTCCACGTAACACGCCCATTGTTCAGAAACCCACCGAGAAACCATCTTCTACAGATACAGGTAATCCTAGAAGAACCAAGGCACAGTGAGCCACAGGGAATGCGATCACGGCTCCACAGACACATATCTCCTCCCATCCGTGGCTCAAAAGCCCTTCCTCTCTCCTCACCCGGCGAGAAGCATCCTCTATTTAGATCTGCGGAGCTCGAGGAGGAACGGGCAGTGGAGCATTCAGAATCGCCTGAATATCCCGCAGTACTCCGTGTTATGAAATGGAGCATTTCAATGCGCTGGGAGTTCTGATTTGTGAACTGGACTGTTACAGTGGTTTAATTTCCTGAAATATAGCTGCCTTCGCAGCTAATAGATTTTTCAATGCACTGAGGAGAAAATTGCATTAGCTCCTGTGTGCATTAGCTTCAGACTTAGTATTTTTAGAAGCTGCAATTCTTCTTATTACAACGCACAGTGTGTATTTACATATGTGTACTTAGAAAAGGGTTGGACACACAGAAGGCACTCAGTGAGGAGTTTTGGAAAAATAAAACAATACAGTTACGTCAACAATGCTTACTCGGAACTCTTCCTCCTGACTGTGTTACACTGGTGAACCTGACTCATTTGTTCATTCATCATTCAGCTATGCATTTGATCAACACTTAAGTGACTTCGAAATTTAGGGCTCTGAGCCTCTGACTCCTTTGAGAAAGTAATGACAGTTTGGAGAGACACATAGAGCATCGTCACAACACTGAAGATACAGTTTACCAGGTGGGGGTTGGGATGGGGAGCAGAGGACGGATGGTGACATCCAGAAGGCTTGGATGATACTCTTCCACTTCCAAGTTAGAGAACATGATGTCTGATCAGCCTTTGCCCAGTCTCCATATGTGTGTCCATGCCTGTGAGTTAAGACACCACCTGTAGTCCTGGGACAGCAGTGTGATCAAGGGGAGGGAAGCTGCTCGAGATGGGGACCCTAATTCTAAGTCAGTTTCATATGTGTATTTCTGTATGTATGCATGTATGGTATGTGTGTATGCATGTATATTTTCTTTTTTTTTAAAGATAGAAGGACAGATAGAGAAAGAGACAGAAAGAATCATTTTTTATTAAGTTTTTTCACATGGCTTTTGTTGCTCCAACACTTAGATGCCTACGTGGGTGCTGGGGTTTGAACCCATGTACTTGTGCATGCCAGGCAAGCGCTGTAACTGCTGAGCCACCGCTCTAGCCCTATGCATGTATATTTTTATAATTATATTCAACTCCTGCTCAAAGTGCCAAGAATGGAGATAATGAATATAAGAGAAAAAATAAACAAGACATTTGTTTCTCTGTTACCATGAATTTACTTTATTGAATGCCCTCTTAATAGGGGCAAAAACTGGTTCTTATGGAGGAAAAAAAATCATAGCTATTGCAATGACTTGGTATTAAAATCTCAGGACAGCAGCAGTTGGGGGCTAAATCAGGGAAATCTCCAAAGGTTTGTTGTGAGGGTGATGATGATTTTTAAGAAACGGAGAAAGGCTGCTCTGTAGGACCAAACAATACCAGGGTAGCCATAAAACACAGAAGTGTGCAAAAGCTCACACATACACACGTCAAAACCTGACTCCAGATGCTAGATCTGCCAAGTTTGCCTGGATTTAATTAGAGGCAGTTTAAGCAGGAGAGCACAGTTCTCTGTCCTCAGGTTCATGGAGAGTGGGGCACAGAGTCCCTCGCTCTCCCCTTCCTGCTTTTCCACCCTCTCCACCTGCTTCACAGGGCTCCTCTAAAGGGCAGCCACACAGGCTGCAATCAGGCAGGCATCTGGTTGCTCTGCATAGGAGGCTCTCAGCTTTTCCTTTGCAGGGAGCTCTGGAGCACTTCCTAGGTGAAGCCCCTGCCTCTGCCCACCTCCGTTTCTAGCTTCAGAGATCCACCTTGCAAGTGAATTTAGCTTTAAACACAGGGGAGGGCGACTCCCACCTGGGTGATGAGGGTTAAGAAGGAAGAACCAGAAGTGCCACTTAATTAATTTCTGTCTGGTTTTAAAAAATATGCAGTACTTTCCTGGTGCAGTGAAAAGATTCAGAAGAAACCTTGTTCATGACTCTGAATTTCTTCCGGCTAGCACCCCCAATGACCCTCTTCACCAGTCACCCCTGAAAAGATGACGCCTTCACTCAGCTCTTGTAAGACACCTAACAAACATTAACCAAAGGTCTGATTGTAATTTCAAATATTTTAACCTTGACCTTGAAGCCTTGTCTGAGGCTGCACAGACTGTGGTTATGTTGACATTCTCCCTCCACGAAGGGCCCTTGCCATTTATATGGTGGTTGTCAAGGAAACCAGATGTCCAGGACAGCCGTCTAACTTGTCTAGATATGGAATTTACCATACATGAAAGTGCAGAAGGGAAAAGAATGTCACCTTTAGAAAGTACTGCAGACCATGATGTGTGGATCAGGATAATTCCGTTATGCTTCTACTTACACTTGGGACTTCGGCTATTCATCAAAGGAAGTCTTGATGCTGTAAATCATTTTATAAAAAAACACAATCCACTAATTCTGAAAGACACTATTTATCTAAATGTTCATTGTATGTACGAAATTTTGCACTAGATGTAGGAAAACTAGAAGATTTCTGTTTCTTTGGAGATTGCAGTTAAAAGGGAGCGAGAATATTATTTTATCAATGCCAAATATTTGCTATGTATTAGCCAATATCCTAGAGAAATTTATAAATATCATCTTTTTTATTCAGAAATTTATGTGTTGAACAATCAAATAAGCTTCTAATGAAATAATCTAATATATATATAAATTCTGAAAACTAGATTTACCCCCAAGAGTCCCCCCCAAATTACCCACCCTTATCCCTCCCCGCTTCTCAATACATCTCTACAAATGCCTTAGGTTGTATGACATTAGACCTTATCCAGATTTAAAACATGATAATAGACCTCCTTTCTCAATGGCCAGCCTGCACAATAATCCTATCAAGTAGATACTAAGAAAATCATAGAAATAAAAAGAATTATAGGAGTTCTGATTGAAAAAATCAAATCTCACTCATTCCAAAAACTCTCAGCCTTTCAGAAATGGATTCAAATAAGATATTCAAATAACGATTAAGTCGTAAAAACTATACATGATTTTTTTTTAATAGAGAGAGGGAGAAAGGGAGAGAGAATCAGTTTGATTTATTTATCTGTTTTTTTTGTTTCTCTGACACTTAGTTGCGTATGTGGTACTGGGGTTTGAACCCGGGTCCTTGTGCATGCCAAGCAAGTGCTCTAACTGCTGAGCCACCACTCCCAAACCCTATATACCAATCCTTACTACAGTTTTTGGGATAGAGCAGCAGATTGGAAAAGAGAAGTAAAATAAAAAAGACAAAGACAACTACTGTACTGAAAAATAAAATGCAGACAGGGAAGCTTGAAAAAACATGTCCAAATCCAAAAAGGTGTTGCAATGGATTCTAAATTTCTGTGTTTACCACCTAACCAATGTGCCACAGACGTCTCAGTCCTTCCTTGTTGGACTTGTACAAACAATGGTTAGCATCTGAGCAATGTCACTGCTTGCCTGGAGCAGTCTGCTGGAGTCTGGGTGCTCTTCTCCAGCACAGCCCGGCCCTGGCCACACTCTGGAGTCACGTTGGCCCATTCCTGGGTCTGCCCCCCAAAAACCAACGACCTAGTGGCACAGCCTGGCACTGTGGCTGGTTTGGGGGTGATGAAGATCATGCAGAATTGAGGGTATACCAGCATCTTTTGGGGGGTGCTACTGTGTTACTAACACCCACCAAGTGATTATTTTATGCCATCAAAACTGAGGTGCACAACAGTTGGAGAAATGAAGATAAAT
Organism: Aplodontia rufa; assembly: GCA_004027875.1. NCBI lineage: Eukaryota > Metazoa > Chordata > Mammalia > Rodentia > Aplodontiidae > Aplodontia > Aplodontia rufa. The sequence goes on from PVKS010005187.1 coordinate 46,515, forward strand.
CACACAAGGGAAAAATCAATCCTCAAATTAATGACATCGCTCTAGAACTTTAGTTCTTCTTTTGTTGTCTGCACAAACATTGTGAAGAACCCACACAGTTAATTTTTAAAACTCCCTGGCAATATTCAAGCCGCCTGGGTCTGGAAGCAACATGGAATAATGAAATGAGCATTATGTTCAGAGTCTGAAAACACAATTCAGGTGCAGTCAACTCCCTTCTCTGACCCTCAGCTTCTGCATCAAGAAAGCACAGAGAAAGCCACCTGCTTGAGGCTGGAACCCGGATGCTGTGCAGGGTGCTAACTGAATCCGCTCTCATGCTCTCCTACTTGATCTTGAATCTGGAAGGAAGGGCTATTTCATTATGTGACAAGTGGAACAAAGGCCTGTCACAGTAAGCCAGCTTAAAACGCTAGTCCCTGGCCACATCTGTGGGCACTTGTGACTTCCGCTGGTTCTTCACAATGGCTGGTTTTGGAGGGTAGGGCTCATTCATTATGTATATATAATGTAAAGGTGACAGGCACAGCCTGGGACACAGCATACGCTAAATAAAAACTCTGTATTAATAATAATAGAGGGGTGCAACAGGGGAGTTGCAATGGAGTGATTACGCCTGTGAATAAGGTGTTGGTCACCACTTGCTATTTCCTCTTCAAACACAGTATTTAGCCAGTAGTGAACAGATTTTAAACCCACTGGGGTTCTTGAATTCAGCCTGGCTGAGTGGTTAAATCCAGTGAAAATATCCTAGTTGGATGACTTTTTAGCCAAGGGAGTTGGATACACAAAAGGAAATTGAACAGGTCAGTTTATGAAAATGTCCATCTTTCAAAAATGGTAATGGGGATGATGACAGTGACGATAACACTAACTGTAACAAATGTGCAGGGCCGTCTTACTAACAATTCTACGTGCCAGCAATCGTTTCATTTGACTTTTGACATAATTCTGTGAATTAGGCAAGTAAGGGATTCATATCTCCTTTTAACATGTAGGAATGTAAAGGTTTTAAAAAGTTGTCATTGTCCAAAGTGGCACAGCTAGTAACTGGCAGTTAAAACTCACCCCATGCGACCTGCAGGAAAACCACTGTCACAAGGTCAAGGGTCTTCTAACACGACCACCCCTTAATACTTCAACCTTATCATGGGAAACAAGTAGAATCAACAGGCTTCAAAGTACTATTCCATATTTTAATACTTAAAACCATTTTTTCACTCAACCAAGTTGATGGTATGGTCTAGCCAGGGACTAAAGCCGGCAGCTTCCAAGATTCCCACTAAAACTCATTTTTGGAAATTACTTAGCCCATTTTCCATGCTTTGATTATAGAACCAAGAGAATCCGGTCCTGCACTGACTAAAATGGTAAGACAGGCATGTGTGTGTGGCACCAGGGGGCCCGCAGGGGACACATCCAGGGCAGGAAACACTATGTATCACGCGGTTGGAACTAAGAAGGTATAAATCCATGCAGCTGGTCTCTGACTTCAGTGGCCTGAGTTTTAATCTGGTTGCCTTCAAAAGCATCAAAGTCAGTACCTCCTTGGACAGTGCAGTCACCTCTTACTTGGGAAGATTCTAATACAGAGGTGATTTTGCACCCAAGAGACACCTGGCAATTCTTGGAGACTGTTCTGGTTTGAACATGAGATGTTCCCCAAAATCTCATATGTATGACAATGCAAGAATGTCTAGAGGAGAAATGATCAGATTATGAGAGGTGTAACCTGGTCAGTGATTAATCCACTGGTATGGATTAACTGGGTGCTCACGACAGGCAGCTAGTGTGCCGCTGGAGGAAGCAGGTCACTAGGGGTATCCCTCAGGGGTTTATATTTTGTCCCTAGAGAGCAGAATTCCATCTCTGCTTCCTGATTGCCATGTGCTGAGCTGCTTTCCTCCACCACACCCTTCCATCCCAATGTTTCTGCCTCATCTTGGGCCCAGAGCAATGGAGTCAACCGACCATGGACTGAATCTCTGAAACTGAGAGCTAAAATAAACTTTTACTCCTTTAAGTTTTTTCTTGTGGGATCTCTGGGTCACAGTGACAAAAACAAAAACAAAACCAAACCAAACCAAACTAAAACAAAACAAAACTAACTAAAACAGGGACATCTTAAGTTGTCACATTGGGGTGGAGTAGTACTGGAATTTAGTAGGTAGAGGCTGAGATGCTGTTCAACAGGACACCGCCAACGAACAATTGATCATCAAGGTGCTAAGGTTAAGGCACCCTGCTCAAAAGTACTGTTAAAAACTTAGAAAAGGGAGGCTGGAGCGGTGCCTCGGTGCTCACGGCGCTTGCCTGGCATGCGCAAGTACATAGGTTTGAACCACAGCACCCACAGACACAGCTAAGTGTGGGAGCAACGAAAGCCACGTGAAAAACTAAATAAAAATTGATTCTCTCTCTCACTATCCTTCTCAAAAAATTAAAAACTTAGAAAAGTGCATATGCGTGAACAAGCAGAGGCTCGATTTGACCCTGGTGTGGAGGATCTGTTACGCCCTGATGGAAAATATTGTGTTAGCTAAGGAAATGCCCTGAAGGAGGGAAGCAAGGGTCTGAAGTCCTTAGTGTCCTCCCTTAAAGGAACAAAAGTGACAACTCTGTAACTCTCACAAATAAGAAGAGAAATAAGTGAAATGTACACATGAAGGGATGGAAAGTTTGGAAAAGTAAGACTTCCAGTGGCTGATTCTTGGAGGTCTCTCTTGGCAGGGGGGCAATGAGCTAGCCCTTAGCTGGCCCTCTCCCAAAACTTATACCTTTCTAGTAGACCCAGGTACCCTGTCCACACTGCAGGTAAGCCTCATTCTAAATAACTTCACAGTAACTAAGATATCCAAGCTTGAGGTGCTGGACAGCCAAGCTTGTTTAACACTCCCCTGAACACTTCCCCCTAAGTTTAGACTCCCCAACGTCTGGACTCCAAATGTTAACTCTCGAGGTCAAGTGCAGTCTCCTGTCTGCCCCACACTAAAAGAAGGGGAGAGAGGATTCCTTCTGCTGGAGCACAGCTCCAGTATGTACTTGGTGTGACCCAGCCTGGGTATACCTATTCTCAGGATGCCTAAAGATGAGGCCTGGGCCCCTCGTAATCCTGCATATACACTTACTCAGGGGAAAGGAAATGCATCCGCAGCTCCCTCTGGAGCTAACTACCATCTCCCGGATGAAACAAATTCTCATCCTTCCTGATAAAGTCCGCCTCTTCCTTGAATTTCCCCATTGTTCCGGGACCATGTACCACCAGCTGGTACCAGAATTCCAGAAGTCAGACTTGATCCCTCTCTCCCACTTGCAAATCTATCACTCTGCCACACCCAGCATGTTCCAAACCCTGTCAGGCCAGCTATTGATCCATGTGCCTCCCATGTGCCACCTGCACGGGACGTCTATGCACGAAGCTTTTCACCAAATCACGTGTGTTCCTTCTCTTTGGGAACTGTCTCAGAGGAAAGGTCTGCGGAAGATGAGCCGATTTCATTCTTTCTTGATTTCCTATTTATCTACCAAGATGCCTGCCCTTTGGGATCCACACTGGAATTAAACCTGAGAACCTTACAGTCTGCGTGTTGGAATTTCGTGTGCATCTCAGCAACACACCACAGGGTACACAGCTGGCATTCTGTTGCAAACTATCTAACATAAAAGAAAACCAGAACTCATGAAGCCCCTGAACCATGATGCCTGTCTCATTCAGCCTCTGCCTCTTCCGCCCTTGCCTCCACTGAAGAGGGTGGGGCATGGATTGGAGAGTGGTTTCTGTACACTATATTTCCACATATAAGACCAGTTAGCTCCACGCTTCTCAGCCCCTAAGCATTGCTTACTCCTTGGCTGGCTCACTTCAGTACACATATATCTCCTCCATATGGGCATCTGTGGTGGAAGAGATATTCCTCTTTCAGCTTGGAGACCTCCTAGAGTCTTCCAGGATGCTTTGCATAGAGTAAGCACATACTTTATGTGTGACATGCTTATTTTTAACTAAATTGTAGATATACTAGTTGGGTGTGGTGGTCCACACCTGTAATCCCAGCTACTGTGGAGGCTAAGATAGGAGGATCAGGAGTCTGAGGCCAGCGTGAGCAACATAACAAGATCTTGTCTCAAAATGAAATATTTTAAAAAGGAGTCAGACTATAGCTGAGTGGTAAAGTATCCCTAGGTTCAACTCCCAGTTCCACACCACATACACAAGTGTACACATACTGTCTTTTGCATACGTAAAGTAAACACAGAAGATAAAAATCAAGGTAGCTTCACTCCCCACTTACTGCCTCAGGCTCCATGGATATCCTGAACAGTCTGTGGTGATCCTTTTAGTAATCTGATTTATTAGTGTGCTCAACTATCAAGAAAGAATGCCCTTCATAAGTGAAAAATATGATTGCCCAAGAGAGCAAAGAAAGGCATTTCTTTTTTGACAGAAAAACTGTAATGGCTAGAATATGAATGTTGACATCGAAGCTCAGGAGATAAGGAGCTCTGCTTGGGCGACAGAAGCCTGTCATTGGTCCACAGAGCCAGCCGCACACTGTGGCTTCTGCACACTTCCTCTCAAACCTTCTGTGCATCTGATGATGCTGTGCTTAACCAACATGGGGGACGCAAGTCACACCAGCACCAAAACCCAGCTCCAAGTCCTACTTCTTCTTTGAAGTAACGCAGCTACCAGCTGTAACTGATTGGTAGCACACTGTTCCCTATTTCATTAGTTTCCCTAAATTCTTAGAGAAGGCCTCAGCTTCCCTACACCTGTATTCTCCAGGCAGTGTGTGCCTTCAGCTGTCCCTGATCTACTCATAGATTGCCACCATGGTACAGACCTAAGCTGCTTCCTCCTAATCAGCTCTGGACCCAGCTACACATTAATTAGAGTGAGTGTGAGGTTCCCCAAAGCAGCCAGAACTGGGAACCCCTGTGCCACTAAGAAAATGGAAGCTACAAGGAGTCCACCTACCTTGGTCTTGGATGGGCTGCCAACTTTCCATGCACACACTAAGGGCCTTAGAGAATCCGAACAAAGTTACCCAGCCCAGACTTCAATCTGAGTAACTGAAAACTCATCACAGCGACACAGCAAAATCAATGTTCATAGCAGCCCAATTTACAATAGCTAAATTATGGAACCAACCCAGATGCCCCTCGCTGGATGAATGGATCCTATATATATATATTTACAATGAAGTTCTACTCAGCTAGTTGAAACAATGATATTGTGGCCTTTGAGAGTAAATGGATGGCAATGGAAGAAATCATGCTGAGTGAAGTCAGCCAAACCCAGAGAGTCAAGGATCCACTGTTTTCCCTTATTTGTGGAGGCTAGGTCTAACCCAGGCATAGGTGAAAGGAAGTTAAATCCATGTATTGGACCCACCAAGGGCATAGCAACACATAATCGAGGGGAACCATAGACATGTAGGCGGAAAGGGGAAGGGAATAGGTGGGGGGAGGTGAGAGGAGGGAAGGTAGGAAGGGATCTAGGGAGACAATCAACAATGTAGCATAATTGTCACCACGCCCCCTAAAGTCAAATAGTACTTATACAACCATTTAATACTAGAAAATTCACAATCTTATACATATGTGCATGTGTATGGACATTTATATTTGCTATAGGGATGTGATATAGAAGAATCAAGAGACTGGAGTATGGGCAGTGTGGGGGTAACTATGGTTTAGGATCAAATGCATATCCTGTTATCACTTTATACACATTTATGATTGTACAACAACTCAACTTCTTCATAAAGATATAAATAAAATGAAATATGTACAGGCTAAAAAAATCAAAGGAGAGCCAGAGGACAGTGAAACTTACATACATTAATCATCTCCTTCTTAAGTAGACATTTTCTTCACACAACAAACCTACAGAGGAAATGTGGGACACTCTTCTGGTTGACTCCCCAGAGCTACATTTTCCAGGTCTCTAGTGAATACACTCACACGCGCACAGACACAGGACAGTTACTTTCTTAATCTTCACAGAAAAGGCGTGGACCTAAGACATCACCCTGGCCAATCATTTGAGGGGAAGTCACAAGAGAGACATAGAGGAGAGAACTCTCCTGAGACAGACAGAGAGAAAAGAGGAAGAGGAAGTGGAGGAAGAAGATGAGGAGGAAGATGAGAATTAGCCCCTTCCTTCCTGGTGTCCTGTGAGCTGCTGAGCTGACAGCTCGATTTGCTATAACCAACTGTGACCATGAAGAAATCAAAAAATTCTCGGCATAGCACCTACCACTCTTGGTCCTGGCCAACCTCAGAGCTTCGTGCTAAATGAGATAAATGACCAGACTGTTTAAGCCACTTCTTCTTGGATTATTTCTTCTTCTTTTCTCCTCTCTCCTCCCCACCACATTTTTTTTAACTTCTTACAACCAAAGCACTCTAACTGACGTTAGTTCATGACGTAGACTAAGAAACTGACCACAAACCTAATGCAGACAGGGGCCACAGCGGCTGTACGCAATGAAATGGGCCCTCAGTGATCTTAGTGTGTCCCATTAAGAAACCTCAAATAGGACGAACTAGAAAGGGTGGCTCTCTAGTGCACACAGAGTCCAAGAAGTTGCTGGGCGCTCTTCCAACCAGATTTCCACCCGAGCGCCTGGACAGAGTCTGTGCGAACACACAGGGCTGCCCCTGCGCTGGCGGGATGATGAGGCTTCTTTCAGTTACACACGTTTTTGTTCCTTCCCTCCCTCTGTTCTTTTCAGAGTCTAAGGAAAAATACGCTTTTTAAAAACTATTCTACCGGGGCTGGAGCGGTGGCTCAGCAGTTAAAGTGCTGGCCTGGCAGGCGCGAGGACAAAGGTTCAAACCCCAGCACCACGTACACAACAGAGTCTTGGAACAACGAGGGCCACATGAAAAACTAAATAAAATTGATTCTCTCTCTCACTGTCCCTCTCTCTTTAAAAAAACAAAAAACAACTATTCTATCAAAAAACTCAGAAACTATAATCAAAGAAAAACAAAAACATTGAAATGCTTCTACTTAGAGGTGACATAACAAATACTGCCAGATGCTAAAATGTTTAACTATAAACACTTTTAAATTTTGAGGTGAAATAGTTTTGTGATTTTTTAAAAAAAATGTAATATTATGTCCCAAGTATTTTTAGTTTCCCTTTTAATTTATTCCAGCAAAGTTCTGCTTTATTATAAAATCAATGAAAATCTTATTAAAAATAAAATTGCGAAGCTCACAATGTCCCCTTGTGAGGACATGCCATTCTCTATCTACCCTGCACTGTGTCTCATGTTGGCTGCAAATGAATAACTCTTAGATTCCATTTCTATTCCCTCAGGACAAGAATTTCTATATCAGATGAAGTGTGTTTTTAAGAATTTCAATAGATATTGCCACACTATTAAAAAGAAAAGATTAATATTAATAACATTGTTTTTAAAAAATCACAAACTATTTCACCTCAAAATGTAAAGATGTCTATATAGTTAAACACTCATCTACAACAGATACTTTTGTTAATAAGAATCCTGGTGCACATTCACTTGCGAACAATGGGTAATGAAAAATTTTAGTCTTTGCCATTCAGATATAAAAACATACTTTCCTGTTTCTATGAATATTTATTCTGATGTTATATTACCATATATATATATTTTCACCATTTGAATTTTTTATGAATTCCTTTATTCTTAGACTTTACCCTGATTTTTAATTGCATAATTTTTCATATTTATTTCTAAGAACTCTTTGTATATTCTATGCTACATCTGCTTCAAATCTACTAGTTTTTCTTTAGAATTTTTTTGTTTATCTTTGGCATATAGACCAAAATTCCTCACCATTGGACAAAATTTTTCGTATTTTAATTCCAATTTTTTAAAAGAAAAATTTTAATGTTGATACATTCTTGAATAATACAAAATGCATTTATTTTCATTTCTGGAGTACTAGGGGTTGAACCTAGGGCCTTGTACATGCTAGGGAAGAGCTCTACCACTGAGCCACTTCCCTAGCCCAGAATTGATTTTTATATTTGGCAATATCCTATCTCATCATTCCCCAAATGCTCAGTCTTTACAAAATGCCTTTTGCTGAGTAATTCATTCATTATCTAAAGGTTGGAAATTCTTCCCTGATCAAAGCCTGATAAAGAGCCAGAACATCAATTTCCCGTTTTCATACTCACCGCAGACAAAATAACAGGGATGCTTTTCTGCTGAGACAAGGAAAAGTCTCTGAATCTTTCCCCAGTTGTCTTCTTGGGAATCTCCACTCAAGAGTCCATCCTAAGCACACACCAAAAAGGGCTGCCAAGGTAAGGATGGCGGGTCCTGGTGGACCTCACCTGTAGTGGGCAGGTCAGGCACACAACCACTAGTCACCTACAGAGGTGGCTGACAAGCGAGTACACCATGACAGCACTGACAGAGAAAAGCACAGGTGGCATGGTCACCCACAGCAGAGAGACCCAACTGCTAAGGGAACAGCGGCTCAGAACAGTTACCCTGGGATTTAAACTGAGCTCTAAAGAGGAGACCTGGAAGGAGCAAGGAAGAAAAGGCCTCTATTTCAGGTAACTTGGCTAACTAGAGAAGCAGGAAACACTTTCAGTGAAAAGTTTTGGAAAAGTTAAAAATATCTACAAAGTTATAAATAATATTGGGGCTGGAGCAGTGGCTCAGCGGTTACAGCGCTTGACTGGCAAGCGCGAGTACTTGGGTTCAAACCCCAGCATCATGTATACAATGAAGTCTGGGAGCAACAAAGGTTACATGAAAAACTAAATAAAATTGATTCTTTGTCTCTATCTCTCTGTCTTTCTCACTGTCTCTATTTCTCAAAAAAATATATATATATACATATAAATAATATTTATGCAATCTTAATTCTGGAAAATTCACAAACTTCTACATATATATGAACATTTATATTTGCTATAGGGGTATAATATAGAAGAATCAAGAGATTGTGGTGGGGGTAACTATGTTTTAGGATCAAATGCATATCATGCTGTTACTTTATACTCATTTATGATTGTACAACTCAACTCCTTAATAATATATATATACACACATACATATGTATATGTGTGTGTGTGTGTGTGTGTGTGTGTATAAATGTTGATGTATGGGCACACACTTTGCAGTGTGCATGTGTAGACAACTTGAGTCAGCCTCAAAGCAAAATTGCAAAGTTAAAAGGAGGAGCACAAAGGGAAATCTGATTGCGATTCCTGATACCAAGTACTGCTCCAAGGCAGGCATCTCTTAAATTTCTGCTTTCATGGATGTACCCAAGAGCGGTAAGGCCCAAGGCCTGCTTAACAATAAGCTAGCAAAGAGGACACTGCATAAAGCATGTCCCTAAATCGTGTGCTCCCAGTGGACCAGTGATCTGGAAGCAAAGCCCAGCTTGCAGTAGGGAGGAGCCAGTGGCCACTCTGGTCTTTCCCGTCGGGGCAGCAATGAGGAGCAGGAGAGCCTCCCTGGGCATCACACCCTCACCTCCTACCGGAGCACAGGGTGTGGTCTGAACTCCACCTGTCTCAAGTGGAGAATTTAATTTCAAGTGAATGAGACTGATAGTACCTTGGGTGACTGTCACCTTGTATGCAAATGTTCTTCTAGGCAAACACAACCTTACAACTCCCAGCTTTCATAAACCAGCATGGAATAGTACACAGCATTGTAGGAAGGACGGAATGCCCAGGCTGAAGGGCTCAGTTCCCATCTCTACCACTTGATGGCTAAGAAATAAGTCTTGGCCCAGCTGTCTTAATTCTCAGGTTCCTCATCTGCAAAACAGAATCATAGCAGCACTGCTTTCAAAGGGCTGTTGTGAGAATTCAACAAAGTAACCCACTTTCATCTTTTAGTACTGTATGCGACACTTAAGAGCAAAATAATTGCTGATTATCATTGTTATTTCATTGCCATTCTTCTATGCATACTGTTGTGAATCACCTGGTTCACTGATTTGCATATCAATATTTTCTTTATTTCTATATTTATCAGATTTGCCATTTTTACAAGTGGAACTAGCTTTCAAAATTAAAGTTATAGTCTCCTTGTTTTTATTTTGTTACTGCCTGGAGCTCTGATTTTAACTGTTTCCCCTCTGCTCTCCTGAGGACCACAGGACTTTTCCTGTTTCAATGACCAAATGCAATGTAGATTCGTTTGTCATTGTCTTTGTTCTGAATAATGAAACCATTGAAGGCTATTAGGATATCTCTAGTGACAGCTTTGGGCACATTCCATAAACTTTAATGTGAAATATTCCCCCTTTGCTGGTTGCAAGATAAGCTGCAATTTTAGTATTTATTTCCTTTTGGATTAAATAAACATTTGAGGAAAATGCTCTATCTTCCCCTTATTTCCAAATATTTTCGATGTACCATTGGAAAGTTTCTTTCTGACTGACAGTTTCACTGCACTGTGGTCAAGCGTGAGGCTATGCCATTCTTCCTGGTTTAGAATTTCATGAAGCCTGTTGTGTCTAGTAGGCCATCAGTTTGGTATTTTTCATGAGCATTCAAATATTAGGTTTTATTCCTCAATGGATATGAAGCTTGATACCTATTGCTATTGACTCTATTGTGAAATATGTCTTTGCTTTTGATAGTACAATCCCTTTTCAGGAGCTGAGATTCTCCCCAAAAAAGCCTATATTTCTACCAATTTTTTTTGCTTTTGTATATTTGCAAGCTTTCCTCCTGACAGAAAGGTGTATGGAATAAAGTGAGGGCCAGGTTATTCGATTCCCTGATATCTACTATTACAGTGTCAACATTTCTTTTTTTTCTTTGATTTTTACATAGGTTTAATTTCATTTGCAACAATCTTCTCTGATAACTTGATCTAATTTTATTCATAACTTCACAAGGAGTCACATTTGAAATTTGCAGAAACACTCTACCTTCAAGGTGAAGGATTAAAAGATTTCCCAACTTACCCCACAGAAGGCAAGAAACTTAGCAGCTTTTGAAACCTGATCTGCATTTCCCAGTCTAAGGTCAGCTGGTGATTTGTATTTATTTGAAAAACAAATATTTACTAATTGCCTTTGCCTTTCCAACTGACCTAAAACAATTATTTATAGATCATTCTGCATGTGCTTTCTCTGTCCATACTGCCTGCCCCTTGAGAATAAGGCCTTTTCAGTCTTGAATATTCATTCTATTTCCTTCTCCGTGTTGCTAGCCAGTGATCTAGGATGGTTTCTTCTAACAGTATACACTAACAATTCCAGTGGGTTAGGAGGACAAGGCAGGAGGATAATTCTGATGCCAGCCTGTATAACTTGGCAAAACGTTATATAAAAATAAATAAATTAATAAGGTCTGGAGATGCAGCTCAGGGATGATGTGCCCCTGGGTTTAATTCTCAGCACCACAAACAAACAAAAACACATAAAAAATGTATATTTTTTGAGCTCCTAAACAGCATATCATTTTTTTTTTCTATTGTCTTTATATAGGAGAGCACTTGGTTAGTATTCCTGGATCTCTGCCCACTTTGCACAAATCTCTGCACACGTTTCATCTGGACACATAACATCACAGTGGAAGAGCTGAGCTGGGATCTTGAGTCTTCTAGGATGATGTTTCTCTCCTTTGCCCTTGTAACACGGAGTTGTCTAAGAACTCAAGTTCCACACCTGGTCCAAAGCCATGAACCCTGTGTGTCTAGAAAGTGCCAGGAAAGTGGCATGTCCAATACGAGGGGATCAAATGCATGCTAGATTTGAACACTTAGTGTGGGAAAATAGTTCACTATAAATTTTAAGATACACAGTAAACAAAACGAATCATCAAAACAGCATGGTACTGGAGTTCTACTCAGCAATGAGAAACAATGATATTGTAGCTTTTGAAGGTAAATGGATGGCAATGGAAGAAATCATGCTGAGTGAAGTCAGCCTAACCCAGAGAACCAAGGGTCGAATGTCTCCACTCATCTGTGGAGGCTAGAGCTAGACCCTGACCATCGCAAAAGGAGGTCAATTCTCCTGTATCAAACCCTGAAAAGGTGTAGTGACATACAACCTAAGGCACTCATAGAGATGTACTGGGAATGGGGGGGAGGGGGAGGGCAATGGTGGGTAATTAGGGGGGACTCTCGGGGGTAAATCTAATTTTCAGAATATATTATATTGTTTCGTTGGAAAAATAAAAAATAAAAAAAGAAGATACTAAGAAAAAAACTAGCATGGTATTGGTATAAAGAAAGACACACAGACCAATCAAACAGAAGAGCCTAGATGTCAACCCACACATCTATGGCCAACTGGATTTCAAAGCAGGTGCTAAAAGCATGTATAGGCGAAAGCAGTCTTGCAGAAATCATGCTGGGAAAACTGGTACCCACATGCAGAAGAATGATACCAGGCCCTCTTATCAGCTCACAATGGACTGAACACCTAAATAGTAAGTCCTGAAACTATGGAACTTAGAAGAAAACAAAGGGAAATACTTCAGGACTTTGGAACGGGCAAGGATGTTTTAGACAAAAACCCAATAGCATAAGAATGAACAGCAAACACAGATGTGTGGGCTCAAACTATAAACCCTCTGCACAGGAAAGGACAAAATCATATGAGTGAAGAAAATGGGAGAAAATATTTACAAAGTACACATGACAAGCGGTTAATATCCGAAACATACGAGGAACTCCAAAAACTCAACACAAAAACAAACAATCTCATGAAAACATGGGCAAAAGATCTAAGATATGCAAATGGCCAGCAGACAAATAAAAAAATGCTCCACATCACTACTCATCAGAGAAATGCAAATTAAAATAACACTGAGATATACACTCCAGTAAGAAAGGCTATGAGAGAGAGAGAGAGAGAAAGGGAAAAACTAAAAAAGATAGTAAGTGCTGGAGAAAAGGGATCCCTTGCACACTGTTGGTGAGGGTGGAATTCAGGATGATAGCCATTATGGAAAACAGTGTGGAGACTCCTCCAAAAATTTAAAAGAGAACTCCCAACCATCCAGCAGTCCCGCTCCTGGGTATGCATCTGAAAGAAAGGAGACACCTGCTCTCGAATGATCTCTGCAACACCCTTTGCAACAGCCAAGGACTGGAAACCACCTGAGAGCCCATCAGCTGATGAGCAGATAAGAAATGAGATGCAAGCACAGTGGAATACTACTCAGCCATAAAAAGAATAAAATAGTCATCCATGGTGACGCGGATGGAACTGGAGATCATCATGTCAGGGGAAATGAGCCAGGTGCAGGAGAAAGAGTACCACATGGTCTCACTCATAATGTGTAATGTGAAACAGTTGATCTCATAGAAGGTGAGAGTAGAATGGGGGTCGCCAGGGGCTAGGGAAGGCAGGGAGAGATAGGGTTGGGGTGAGGTTGGCCCAAAGGTAGTAAGCTACAGTTAGACAGGAGTGAGGCGTTCTGGTTGTACTACACAGGAGGGTGACTATGAATAGCAATTGTGAACGGGATGCCTCAAAAAATAGAATTTTAAATGTTTTTGACATGAAGTAGTGATAAATGTTTGAGGATGCAGATACATTTAACCTCATTACCCCAATGCGAAGAGGTATTGAAACATCGCATGGCCCCCCATTCATATGTATATTTTTATGTTTTTATGTATCATTGTAAAATTTTAATTTAAAAAATAAGAGTAAGATGACTAAAATACTGATCACATGTTGAAATGCTTTTTCATACACAAAATTAAACAGAATATGTCATTAAAATTTGTTTCACTTGTATCATTTTGTTTTTTAAAACGTGGCTAATAGAAAATCTAAGATGACAGATAGTCTGCCATTATATTCTACTGGACAGCACTGCACCAGAGTCAAGCTTCCTGGATTCATAGTTTGGGTCCCCATTTCATCAGCTGAGTGCCTTAAGCAGGTCTCTTTATGAGTGTTACCTTCCTCAGCTGGAAAAAGGTGAAAATAATCACAGTCACCTCAAGGCTTCATGTGAGGATCAGATGACATTATGCATGTTAAGGCATGTTCTGCTGACTTGTAATCAATTTTTAAAATTTTAAGTATTTTTGCAGTCCTAGGGCATTGCTGCTCTGACACTTAGTTGTGTACGTGGTGCTGGGGTTTGAACCCTTTTACTCGTGCATGCCGGGGAAGCGCCGTAACTGCTGAGCCACCGCTCCAGCGCCTATAATTATTTTTAAAGGAAGGATTTTATTTTAATACTTTCAATTCAAGTGTTTGTCCAGGGTGTAAGTGATGTGGGTAACTTATTGCTGATTTTACCAGCAATGAAGAGGCCCTTTTTAGCCACATGCATATAAATCTTTTTAGCTCTTGACAAGTTTTCTTGAATGTCATGACCCTAAGGGTATGCCATCCAATACCCTGGTTTTTGCAGTACCTAGAGTCCCAGATTTTCACTATCTTTCCACCCTACTACCACAGCTACTCCAACCCAGGTAACATACCCAAAACAGATACAAGAAGGAGCTCATCCCATGATACGGACTCTAACATTCCACTCCCAGATAGAGACCTTTATCACTTTAAAACATGTGGACCAAGATTCTGTTCTGCGAAAAGTTTCTCCCTTCCTTGCTACCCATTTTTGTTTGATCCAGCTTAACTTCCAAAGTCCATCATTACAACCATACCATTGAAGAAGTTTTGGTAACTTAAGTTTTTGATCGCAAGGATTTATGATCCGGGACAGCAGCACTGTGTGGAAGGGCAGCTCTGATAGCAGCATTCTGATCGCTTGTTTGGCAAATTCCTTACTAAAACAATAAACGTGCACCTGTGTACAGCACGGAGCTTCTGAGAGGACGTAATGACATTAGGGACGTCGAAGCACCACCTTCCTCACACTGAATCAACTACGGAAGACCACAGCAGAGGAATCAGCGCACAGGATGGGAACAGGACAGGGGTTGTCTGGGGATACGTAATTGCTTTAAATAAGTTTGATAAGTCTCTGAGCTCAGACCAATTATACATCCAGCTGTGACATGTCACATAAGTGGATCTGGAAAAAAATGTAGTAAGTTAAAAACCACAGAAAATGATAAAGATATGAGGTAGGGACAAAATGAAGGCTGTCCAAGCAAGGCAAGCACCTCGAGATGATTTACTACACACGCAGGGAAGAAGACACGTATCTATACATCCGCACATATGCAAGGTCTTCAAGCACCACAAGACGCTGTGTGCTGCCCCAGTGCACAGAAGCCACGCAGTTTGGTCTTTATTAATGCTCAGGACCAATGGGCAAGATCAAAAAGGTGAAGATTTCAGTATAGTGCAATATTTCTAATAGAATTTATAAATATAGAGCAAGGTCCTGTGGGAGGTAATGAAATCTTATCTCTAGAAGAGCTCCAAACCAAAGAAACGACCATTTGTACAGCACATTATAAAAGAAAGTGGAAGGTCATATCAGATGACCACCAGATGTCTTGGTAATGAAGAGTTCCACGGTTCTCAAAAAGAGACAAACACCAGTCCTTAGAAGGCTGCCTTATGTAAAGAACATTTTGCCTGCATCTAAAGTGAATTTAACAACAGACATAAAAAGATTCTTCTCTAACATAAATTAGCATTACTGATGGTTGTGTACATTTTTCAGGGTCCAAGACCAGTCTTCTAAATATAGAAAGGTATGTTTTCAAATGAGTTACACTTGCCCATTCATGTCCACTCTGTGACCTTGCCCTCACTATCTGAGACCAGCCTCTGATAAGGGTCACAGGTGCACTGTGGACCAGCTTCATACTCACAAACCAAATGGATACTCCAGGAACCAGAAATACAATAAAGAAAAAGGGTGAGTGGTAATTTTGCAGACCTGCATATATTTAACCTCTGCCAGCCCTCCTTCCTAATGAGAGACCAAGAAGCAGGGGAGGAACAAGAGCATAAATCCAGTGGCAATTATAAAAACCAAGCCATATGTGTGCCCTCATGAGAGGCCAGCAGCCTTGTGGGAGGAGAGGAAGTGGTGACACAGGCGTGTACAAGAGAAGACTTAATAGGTTGATTACTTTATGGAACCAGCCTATGTATACATCAACAGACAGATAGATAAGGAAAATGTGGCATATATACAAACACTTCTATTCTGAAAGAAGAACAAAATTAAATCATTTGCAGAATGAATGGATCTGTACAACATCACGTTAAATGAAATAAACTAATTCAGATAGACAAATGGCATACATTCTCTCACACATGGAAGTTGGAGGGAACTTTTTTTTAAAAAATTCATGAAAATAGAAGGGATACTAAAGGGATAGAGGATGGGGAGGAGTGGGAGGGAAGAGTAGAGGGCAAAGGAAGGTACTGGGGAGCATAGCTGATCAAGTTATGCTACATGCATGCGTGAGTACGTCGCAATGCTGTCTACTACGCTGCATAATTCACATACGCCCATACAAATATTTAAAAAGGAAATGATTTGGTAACCATTAAAAAAAGAGGCTAATAATTCCAGGCATCGTCAAATGCAGCTGTTCCCCAACTTACAGTGTCCCAATAAACCTGTTTTAAGTTGACATTATCACAAGTCAAAAATGCATTTAATGGGGGCTAGAGCTGCGGTTCTGCAGTTTTGATGCTTGCCTCACATGTGCAGGAATGCACTTCGAACCCCAGCACCACGTACGTAACAAAAAACAAACAGAGAAAACTAAATAGAACTGATTCTCTCTCTCTCTCTCTCTCTCTCTCTCCCTGTCCCTCTCTCTCTCTCTCTCTTTTTTATAAAAATGTATTGAATGCACCTTACCTCCTGAAAATCACAGCTGAGCACCACAGAACACCATAGAGTACTGATCGTTTACTCTTTGATTCCAAGGCTGGTTGGGGGTGATGCACCTAGCACATATCTCTGGCCAGGGAAAGATTTAAATTCAAAACCCAAAGTACAGGTTCTACTGAATGTGTATCACTTTTGCATCACCATAAAACCGAGACATTGGAAGTCAAACCATCATGAGTCGGGGACTGTCTATACGAAAGGCACGCTAGTAAGGTCAGGGAAGGAAATTGTTGTGTGCATTATAAGGTCTTAGCTACATTTAATCATCACCAATAACAGGGAGTCAGAGCTACCGAGTTCACAGTCTACTGAGCTCTGGATGTTGCTCTGGGTGTCAGAATGATCAGAAGGCCACAGGCCACCCTGCACGTCCATTCCTCTGTAGAGCATTCTACTATAGCAGATCAGGCCCTTTCTGAGATGAGCCCAGATCTCCCTGGAACTACCTTGTGGCCCCATGGCAGGGGAGAGGGAAGTCTGGTCACAGTACTTGAAGCTCAACCATTACCAAATTTGCAACCTTGGAACAATCTTCCAGGCCTGGCACCAGAAATCCTGGACCCAATTTCAGGAAAAGGTCTATGTGAGGAAGAATCAGTGAAGAGATGTCACCTTCCCCTCTAGGCCTCATGCGTTCAAAAGAAGCTATGAGCACTGCCTTCCTTCCAGCCCAGAGACACATGTTCTCTTCCTCCACTTCCAGCTGAAAAGGCCCAGTGTCCAGGAAGTCAGTCTTCCCAGGACCTGGCTAGGGGAGGTAGCACTTTAGCACCCCACCAGGGAGAAGAGCAATGGAAGCCTGCCTCCCAGAAGCCTGCAGGGGTTGAGAGACACAGTCACCTGAAGCACCTCCACACTCCACAAAGGCAATTAACGATGAGTAGGAGGCCAATTTTCAGAGTCAACCATCAATATTTTCTGTAACCACAGACCTGAATCCCACTTCATGCTCTTTCTGATGCTGGTAACGAGCAGGCATCAGACTAAGAGAAAAGGAGATAAATTAGGGCTCCCCGCTAGACAGGTGAATCATGAAACAGCCACTGGCCCAGCTGCTTCCCTTCATGAGCTCAGGATCATCTGCACCCCAGTGGGGGCATGGGGGTGACTTTCTGGGCCAAATGGGGCAAGATAAAAGGCTGGTAGACACACAGGGCCTTGTCTGAAAACTGGCAAGGAATGCTTTGCTGATTTAAAGCAAACTGTCTAGAATGATGGCCACTTAGTTTAGAACTGGCGCCTAGGATGGCAGTGAAGGGGCCATCCCACACCACAGCAGCACGCTTGGAACGGGTCACTTTTATCCCCAGCAGGAAGCTCCATTCTCCCTGGGCTTTCAAATTCAGCGTTCATGATTAGTTCATTTGTTCTTCAGGAAAAGCCAGAAAAGGAACACTACCTAGGGCTTACGGGACCCTTGTCTAGCCAGACTTACAGTCAGTATTTTAGTTGACGCAAACTACAGAGAGGTGAATGTAACACAGGAGAAAGATCAGGGATTGTGGAGTCGGTTCTGGAATTTCAGCCTGGCTCTGGCATATACCAGTTACACACACTGGAGTTATTGAATCTCCTTAAGTTTCCATTTCCTAATGAGGAAATAGGACCTACACCATAGAGTTGTTTTAAGAGTTCCAGGACAGAAGCATGAAAAATTCAGAAACGAAAAGAACGGTCCATAAGTCACAGAGGTTAGACACAGTCCATGTGGTCTATGACAACAGGAATCGCAAGTCCAATTGCACCCAGAGCTGTCTTTAGACAGCACCACATCATGTCTACTGAATTGCGTAATCCCGTATCTCGCATCAGTTCAGTTCACAAAGGAAAAGTCCAATATTGGCCTTGCAATTTCTTAGCTACCTGATCATAGGAAAGTACTCACCAATTCTGTGTTCCAGTTTATGAACTATCTGTGAAATGGAGGTAACCAAACTTCTCTCGTCCTTCTACAGGATGGACAACAGTAACAGCATGCCATCATCTACAAAGCTCTACACCAAATATGTCCTGCTCCTCATCTTTCTCTGTGGACTTTCAGAACTACGTGCTTTGAGCAAACATGAGAGCACAGAGATGCTGTCAGGCCAGTAGCCTGTTGATATGGGGACTGGGAGGCTGAAAATAAATGGGCCATGTAACTATCAGGAAGACCAAGGAGCATTTTGCAGACCACAGAGATAGGCAGGCTGAGTAATCACTATTTGCAAATCTTCACTAATTGGTCGTTATGGAGAGAGGCATACAGTCCCCCGTGAATGTCCCGCAGTTCATTTTTAATCATGCACCGATCCCTCATATATTTCCTATTCCCTATTACTCCATCTCGAGTACTAACAGATATAATAAGGGGCCCGCAGGAGCATTTCTGAGAAATGCCATTTCCAACAGCTGCACAAAGTGATTTCTTGGAGCCGTATTTAGGGAGGCCGTCCTCTGTGCCCACTGAGGGGCTGGCTGACACACTTATCTAACACAACTGCAGAACACAGCCCAAGCCTGTTTCTCTTCTGTTCTTCAGCATTCTCTGACATCATCTATGGGATGACGTTTCCATGTATGCTCTTCCTTATAACTGTCACAGAAAAGCACTCACTCGCCTGTATTGACAGATGGGGCTGCCTTATTTGTGCCCCCGAGTGGGCACAGGTTGGCAAATACCTGGCTGTCCACCAAAGCCCAAGGCACAGCAGGCCTCAAGAATGTGAAGATCTACGGAGGCGATGAAAACACCTGTGACTTTGTCATTCTTAAGCACCGCATTTTTAGTTCATTGTGTGTTGTTCACTTAGCAAATGTTTCCCTAGACCAGGCATCCCACCAGGCATTAGGCATACTAAATGAGCGAATACCAGACGGGACCCTGGTCATTCTGCAGCCTGTGGTCTAGGGAGAGATGGACATTTATCAGTTCATGATGCAATGGCATGAAAAATTCCATTCTGTAATGAGTTTCTAGGGGAAATATATAAGATCCAAGAAGAACATATGACAAAGAAGCTGGGCGAGATGAGGAAGGCAGGGCAGGTTTTCCTGGGTGAGCACTGCTTCAGCAAAAGAACACTACAGTGGGGTGCGGAAAGGAGGCTGGGGGTCAGTTTAAATTCTAGCAGAAATAACCTGCACAACTGTGCTTTCTCTCCTAAGAGTAGGAAGAAGCCACTGAAGGTGCTACCCAGAGGAAAGGGGTGACTTTAGTGGGCTTGCTTTTTGGAAAGTTGAATCTTGCTAATGACCAGCAATTTGGGAGAGGAAAGGTGAGCAGGGGAGAATGGTGAGGAAGAGCCTGGAGGGGGCGAGGAGTTGCCTTTGTGCTGGGGAAAATCACAGAAGATGTGACTGCAATGAAGGCAAGACCAAGCAAGGACAGGGGATGGCCAGATGTGTGAATTCCCAGCTCCGGATGAGCACCGTGCAGATGATGGTGCCTCGAGCCAGGTGGGGCCAGGCAGCAGGAACGTGCAGACCACGATGGTGGCTGTGTTGAGCTGGATTCTGGATCCATCATTCTACTGTCATCATCATTACTATGGAAAAGGTATTACTCAAAATGTTTTCATCCTCATTGTCCTACTGGGTTCAGGAGTACAACAGAAAGGTGATCAATTGGTAGAGAACTATGCAGGTGTTAGGAATATTCTACAGAGTTGCCAGTAGTAGAGGCTGGGGTGAAGAGTGTCACTCTGGAGACTATCCTTTGGAACATATCATATTGTAAAAAGTATTAGCATATTTTTTAAGCCACAGGAGCTTCCATTCCAACAAGTAAGAGTTTAGGCTGTAAAATAATGGACAACTGGTCTACCTGGATGGAAGTCAGCCAGGGAATCATGGCACCTGGCCACCCTCTACTTCTCCCCTTTCATCCAAGACCTCTGGGAAGCTCTAGGTGCCCAGAAACAGAACTCAGTCCATGCTGCCTTACAGCTTCATCTCCTGACTGCCTATGCATTTCATAGAAGGCCACGTGGTCACAAGCATTCACAAGCATTGTAAGTGATATAAGCCACAGCTTTGAAGTGGAGCACAGCACTTTTTTATTTTTTGAGGCACGATCTTGCTATGTGGCTCAGAGTTCTTCGATCTCCTGAGCTTGAGTGATCTTGCTGCCTCAGCCTTCCATGTTGCTAGGACTACTAGAGGTGTGCACAAACAGAACGGATGGAATGAGCATCACTGTAGGCACTGGTGGGCCTTCACATGGGGTATGTCCTCACTTCTCTTTCTTAGCCACTGATACTGTCCCCAGTTGTGTGACAGTTGAGAGAATCAGTTCTCAGAAGCAGTTAGATGATTCTCCAATGGAAAACTGAGATTTGAACTTGGGCTTTTTTTCAATCCGTAACGTTTTCGTGATAAGCAGTGGGTACAGGTTCTCAAGGGACACTGCACTGAGAAAGGGGAAGGAGAGCAAGAAATAGGCTTCATCCATGACAGCTGCTGCTCCTCCTCTCCCATTGCTTTTCCCTGTAGTGTTGGCGCTAAGACCCTGGGAGACAGAGTGGCTTGCTTTCACCTTAATTAGTGGAGCAATTTGCTAAATTTTGTTTTTCCCCTTTTTAGAGTGTTAATCAATTTTAGCTCAGAATAGATTGGAATGGCACACAAATTACCGCAACAATCCCCAAATGCTAAATTCTGAACATCTCCATCAACCTTGGAGCCTGAAATATGTGAAAAAGTCAGGAACTCTGGCTGGCATCTTTGTGATCTATTTAAAATGTTATGGCTCTGAAATGAAAAGATAATGCTTTTATGAGGGTTGGAGAAAGCAATTTACCAGAATTACCTCATGCCTAGGTGTTCAGTCAGCCCTTCCCCAGGTGACTGGAGACAAAGCATCAACCTGCTTCTGCAAAGTTCCATACTCCTCTAATAATAACAATTTGTTAAATCCACTCACAAGATATCGAGTACATTCCAGTAACACAGAAAAGCATAAGGCGCGCTTCCTCTCCCCACACCCTACTAAGAATGTTGCAGTAGATAGACTAGTGAACAAAACATGTCTTCCTCTTCCCTAGAGAAATCAGGGAAGGTTCCCAGAGCAGGTGGTAATGCGGCAGAGTCCTTAAGGATGGGCAGGATCTGACACAAGATAGGTGGGAAGGGCATATCAGATAGAAGGAACAGCATGGGCAAAGACTCAAACTTGGAAGAGAAGGCAAACAGAACCAGAGGACATCGCTACCAGTCAGAGCTAGCAAATGGGGGGAATTTGGCAGAACTTACAAGAGAAGGTGCTGGAAGTAGAGTTAAGAGCCAGGACTTCATAATCAGACCATGATCCTAATCTCAACGCAAGCAAGGTGGCCCTACAGAAGGCTATGAGCCAGGGAGTGATATGGCCAAATGGGTTTCTTTTGGGTGAATCCTCTGGCCTGAGCCATCCTTCAACTTTACTCAGCATAATCTTCTAAAAGATCTGGGCATATATTCTCTCTCATTTGAGCCTCTTAATGACACCATGAGTTGGAATTTTAGCCACCTTCCTACAAATGAGAAAACAGGGCCAGAAGAGTGTGATTTGCTTTGTCTTTTATGGCCAGTACATGACAATATACAAATCCAAACCAAAGAACATCAGACTGAGTTCAGTATTGACCTCACTGGGGAACAAAATCCTCTACAATTCTAGCATGGAACTTTTTCAGATATGTAACACACAGTGGCCTTGGTGGCCAAACGGCACAGACAAATGGGATTCTGTGCTAATGGACTGGTTACTTTAATGCTTTCAATAATAAAATCCACCTCAGTTATGCTCTTGATATTACCCATTAGGAGTTAAGTCTTCTGCCACTGCTGGTCAATTAAAAAGGACACAAGAAAAGTTCCCAGGGGAACAGACCAGGGAGTCCTCCCCCTCCTCCCTCTATACCTTGAGCTCATCTGCGTTGTAGAAGTCCACACGCACAGCGGGCACCATCCAGGTCTGGAAGAGCGTGGCCAGGATCTGCTCTGCAATGGAGTCCGCGATGAGGTGGAAGTGCAGAGGGTTCCGCCTGCAGAGACAGGAGATGTTCAGGAAGATGAAGGCCTTAGAATGTCAGCAGAAAACACACCTGTCCCAGCACTTGAGGTGGGGCTAGATTCCAACAGCAATTATGAAAGTAAATAAGACTGGTAACCAAAGTGTGCTTCCTGTTGAGGAGACAGGAGCTGGAAGAAGGTCACTTCACCTAACTTTGACATCTTGGAGAGGTGACTGCCAAGGGGCACAGGAGGGAAAATTGCAGGACACCCAATACCAGTCCATCACCATGCCTGTTACCAAACATCTGTGCATCTAGAAGTCTTAGGTAGCGCCTATGTAAGGATTTGCCAACCTCGATGTCTACTACCTGGACACACAGTATGAGTGCAGAAACACACCGATGGAGGCACGCTTGAGCTCGGCTGTGGGCAGCTGGCCAGATACCTCTCCCCAAGCACAGGGCAAGTCAAGTTGTGTTTCCAGCTCGTTCTTCTCCAAAAGAAAGCAGGCTTTCAGGACTGAGTCACCTGGAGCCTTGCCCTCACTGAAGGGAGGTGTTTGGGTCATGAAGCACCCCTTCTTGAATAGGTGAATGCTAAGGATGAATTCGACCTTTGCTCCCTCGTGCCAGTCCACCTTTTCCCATGTAGCAAGAACTTTGCCAGGTGCCAGTATCTTTTTTTTTTTTTTTTTTAAAGAGAGAGGGATAGTGTGACAGAGAGAGAGAGAATCAATGAATCAATTTTATTTAGCTTTTCATGTGACTTTCATTGCTCCGAGACTTTGATGTGTACGTGGTGCTGGGGTATGAACTGGCATCCTTGCACGTGCTGGGCAAGCGCCATAACTGTCAAGCCACCGCTCCAGCCCCAGTTGCTAGCATCTTGATGGCAGACCTCTCTGCTTCCAGAACTGTGAGCCAATAAATTTCTGTTATTTGTAAATTGCCTATGCTCTGGCATTATGTTATAGTAACATAAAACAGACTAAGACACAATGTCCAAGGAAGAGCAAAGAGGGAGTTGAATGTAGAGAAATTTTAGGAGAAAAGATCTTACGAATGGGAAAGAAGGGAAGAGCAGAAGGAAACGGTGACAGAGCAGTTCCTTGGTCAGTGTAATGGCTTCCGACAGGGAACAGACATGAAAGACTCCTAGAGAAAGACCACGAGTTTGGGATTGAGCACAAGTTCAAGGTGGTGTTGCCAAGGCTAGGTGCTGTGTTGGATAGATGAGTCGAGGCCTGAAAGTGGTTATAATCCAAGGCCAACCTGCCTCAGGGCAACAACTCGAATAGCCGAATCAACAAGGCAAGAGGCTCAGCAAACTTCCCCATGGGAACCACTGCTGGAAGCCTGCAAATTCTCCCACTATGCCCCGCGACAAGCTCCCTATCAGAAGCTGCCTTAGTGGTAATGGGTGGCATTGAGGAACAACAGTGTATTTGCTCAGGGACCAGTGATCTACCTGAAGTCCAAGTCACACAAGGAAGAGGGACAGTCCATTTAGCCCTCAGTGTTGGCACAGCCATCTCCCAGTGCCATACTAGCCACAGCAGAGTCTCATTCATGGAGAACGAATACAAACAAAAGCCCATGTAATTGTCAGCTGGCATTTCCATCCACTTTAGAGGGAAGGCTTAAATGCAGCCAGGAGGTGGTGAAACTAAGTGGGCGAAGGGACTGACATTTGCTCCATTTCCCTCCTGTCTCTGCTGGTGCCCTTCCACCCTGCAGAGGAGACCCTCCCCCTACTCAGAGGAACCTGCCCATCCTTCAAAAACCCGTTGCAAGTCATCTCCTCCTGGCAATCCTCTTGAAACCCTTGCTTATATCCTTCCCCTGCTAACTCTGCACCAAGTTTGAAAAGCTAATCTACCATCTGCACGTGGCCTTGGGACTCACAAACACCTGGTTTCTGGTCTCTACCATGAGGTCTGGAAGACAGGAATCATCGTTCCATCCCCATCCACAGTACCCAGGAAAGAACTTAGCAAATAAATAGACCCCAATAAACATTCCTTCAACAGGGAAAGAAACCAAGGACTCTCCTGGGTGACTCTAAACACCACACTAAGAAGGAAAACCAGCAGATGGCCCACTCTATATAGGCAGTTAAGACTCTGGGTTTCCATCCAGGGTATCTGGGTTGGAACCCTGGCTATAGTACTTTCCGAGTGATCTTCAGCAAGTTATTTCATCTCTCCAAACCTCAACTGTCTCCTCTTCAAAGTAGAAATGGTGATAGTAAATAACTAATATTACATTGCATAATTGTGAGGATAAAGTGAGATAATATATATAAAGTACTCAGTAAAGCACCTGATACCCCATAAGATTTCAATAAATCTTGACTATTGCCAATATTCGTTTATGAGACTCCTTCCATTTTTGCACCATCTTTCCTAGTGCTGACTGGTAGATTTCCAATAAAGTATTTTTAATTATTTCCTCTATCAGTAGACAAAAAAGAAAGATGTGTGTATGAGTGTGAATGAATAAATATCCAACAAAGAGCTATGAAGCATTAACTACACACAAGGTCCATTTGGGACACAGGTGAGGAATGGATTGAGAACTGTCTTTTCAGGAGCTCCCAATCATGCAGAGGTAACTACATGGTCCTTAGCACATGCAATGGCATACGACTGGGCTGCCACACATAGCTGCCTCGGCTGGGAACAGGATACCTGCATCTGCAGAGGCTTAGACAATACTGTGAAGGACACTCCGACAGGTGGGGATGCTCAGCTTGAGCTATACCGATCTCTGCAGCGAGGAGCAGGAGGCTACAAAGGTGTGAGAACAAAAGGGGCCACTTCTCGGTAGTGGAGAATCTTGAAAGTTCCCACGGGCTAGTGATGATTAACCAGGAGCTCTGGGAGGGTGGAGAAGGCGCCCAGCAGTACAAACCAGGGAAAAAGCAGCATAGAGCATGTGGATGGAAGAGCAATAGTCTTAAATGGATCCCACAATAACATTTAATGAACACCCTACTATGTGCCAGAAATAGGGAGGACAGCAAGACAGAGACTGAAGTGTAGACAAGGCCCAAGTTGGAAAATTCTTGAGAACTGCACATTTCATTATCTAAGAGCAGAAAGAGCCGGATAAGGATGAGAGGCTCGGCAGGCAGCTGTAGACCTGGGTGGTGAGGACTTGGGTGCAGAGCAGGAGATGCACCAAGAAAGGGGAGAGGAGCAGGCTGTCAGAGGGGGCAGCTGCAGACCAGCAACGGGGCTCCCCCTCCATGTTCTCCGTCCTCTGTGCTATGTGAAAGTAAATGGAAAAAGAAACCTACCTCACCCAGGACAGTGCCAGGTGCCTGTCCTGCCAAAGGGGCTCCTGTGCTTCCCTCATTAGAAAAGCATGAAAGTGCTTAATCAGGGGACATGTGGCCACCACCCAGGGACCAGCAAGGCCTGGCGGCCTCCTGACTTCAAAGGTGGTCAGAATACTCAGAAGTGGTCTGCTCAGAGTACACTTTTGATGCCATCGTGACAATCAGGGACCGTCAGGAGACAAAGGTTCCGGTAAAGAACCAGTGCACCAGTGAAAGCACCGGAAATCGCTGCCTAGACTGCATTTCTCAGAGCCCCTGGGTACACCAGAACGTCTCCCCTGAGTTTGAACCAAAGATCCTACTGCCAGCGGATGGCCCCAGGGACCTGCGGGTCCCTGCAATCAAGAAGGCCGTGATTACAATGCTGCACACACCAAGCTACCAAGTACTTGCGGAGTGTTTGTTTACTGCATGTCACTGCTCTAGAAATGCAAATTCCATGAGACAGACACCTGGTCTGTCACTCATGCAGCCCCCAGAACACCACTGGCACACTGAGTGGGGACTCACGGGTATTCTGAATGACGGCATGGATTCCCGAAACAGAAACCACCTTGGCCTTCCTGGGTCCCTTACATGTCCTCCCTCAGCATCCCCTGCCTGGATCCAAGGTGCAGGATCATCCACTCAGCCTCAACCAGCTACACACACGGAGCATTGCCCTCCCCCGCCCATGTTCTCCACACCCAATCAGCTGCCAGTCCCAGCAGGCAGCTTAGCCTTGTGGTTAGGAGCACGGCTTCTTATCTTGGTTTCTTTACATACTAACGGTGGATTTGGGGCACGACTTTTCCTCCCTGAATTTCAGTTTCCAAATCCATGAAATGGCCTCTGCCCTCAGAGTTACTGTCAAAACCTTAAGTACCTTTGGCGCATGGAACAGACGCCAGCATGTAGTAAGGACTTGGTAAATATTAATTTTCAATATCCCAGACTATATCTGGAGTTGGCTCATGATACAGTCACCCCTATTCTCCCTTTCTTCTTTCTTCAGTCTTTCATCTTGTAAGTCCCATGCTCTAAAATGGTGTCCGGCGTGGTCTCCTGCATGGACCTCTTGAGGTTCTTACCCCATGCGCCTCTCAAAGCTCGTGTCTTCACTCTTCTGCCTCCAACTTGCACAACCTTCAATCTGTCCCTAGTTCTCCATGTGGCCAGCTCCTGCTCCTCCTGAAGAACAAACCCAAGAACACCTCCTCTGGGAGGCCTTCCAGCCACTCACCCCATAGCCCCAGACCTCACCACTCTCTACCCCAAGGCTGTTTGGTTTCCTCCTGCACTTATTAAGACTGCAGATCTCCACGCTCAGCCCACTGTACTAGAAGGTGAGCTGCCAGGGCGGTCTCTAGTGTTACACAGTACCTCTTCTCTTGATTGCTCTCACTCTTCCCAGTGCTTACAAAGTGCCTGACTACGGTACAGTTCCAGAGCGAGCTGTGTTCCCACAGGCCTGTGTCCATTCCAGAGTCTCATTTGGGACCATCCACACACTGCCACAATCGTTGCTTCCAATCTTGTTCTCCAGACAGACACCATAATCTGGGAACCCCATCTCACTGGGGAACGGACCCTCATTAGTGAATCATACAAAATTCTGGGGCAGAAAGCTTAGATCTTTGCAAAAAAAAATCTATTGACTACTCATTTCTCTGCTTCTGCTAGTGCAGCCTGGACATTGGAGACTTTGCTAATAATCTGATCCCCACTCTTTTTTTTTTCACAGTTCCTTTTAAATATTCTACCCAGGAACTGTTCAATGAAAGGATGAATAAATGGGCAAATGAATAACAAAAGAGATACAAATATCCTCAATGCTGAACATAATTAACTGGAAAATAATTAGAGGGGCATTTAGAAGAAAAGGTAGAG
>PVKS010005187.1:74591-77091 GCA_004027875.1 Aplodontia rufa
AAAAAAGTAAAAAAGCACTTTGTGTTCCATAACTCATCATCAAGAGAGTGAAAATATAACTCCCAGAGCAGACCAAAGCATTCCGGAAGCAATAATCTGGATAAAAAGGAAACAAGCCAGTTAAAACCCGAGAAGAGGCACTGAGTAGCTGTTTCTCAAAGAAGCTGTACAAACGGCCAAAAAGCATAAGAGAAGATGCTCAACAGCATTAACCTTAGGGAAATGCAAATCAAAACCACAATGAGGCACCATTCCATACCCATTAGAGTTCTTAAAATACAAAAGATGGAGAACAGCAAGCATTGATGAGAATGTGAGGGGTTAGAACCTGTAACTGCCACCAGTGGAACTATAAACCGATGTAGCTTCTCCAAAAAAATAATGCAAATTAAAATGTAAAAAATGTAAGCACACAGTTATCATTGCCAAGTTATTTGGCAATTCCTCTCCAGGTAATATATGAAAGGCATGTGAAAATATTTGTCCCCACAAAAGTGTGTACATAAGCTTTTAGTTAATAGAATTATTCATAATAGCCAAAAAGTAGAAAATGCTCACATGGCCGTCAGCTGATGAATGGATACACATGATGGGGTATGCTTATACCATGGAATATTATTGGCCAACAAAAAAAGAATGACTACTGATACATGCTGAGCATGGGTGAAACTTGAAAACATTCTGCAAACTGAAACACCAGGTCAGAAAATCAAATATTATGATCACACATCAGTGGAATGTCCAGAACAGGCAAATCCACAGAGGCAGAATCAGTGGTCAGTGCAGAGGGTTGCACAAGTTAGTGAATGTACTAAACACCACTTTTAAAGGCACGTTTCGGCTAGGTTAGGTGCCTCTTGCCTGTGGTTCCAGCAGCTTGGGAGGCTGAGACAGAAAGATCACAAATTCAAAAAGCAACTTCGTGAGACCCTGTCTCAAAATAAATAATAAAAAAGGGCTGGGAATGGGGGCTGGAGCAGTGGCTCATGGTTGGAACACTTGCCTGGTGTGTGAGGACCCAGGCTGTAACCCCAGAACTATATGCAAAACTAAGTGTTGGAGAAACAAAGGTCAGATTAAAAAAAATAGATAAAATTGATTTTTTCTCTCAAAAAAAAAAAAAAAAAAGAGGCCTGGGAATGTGACTCATTGAATGGGTTCAATTCCCCCCACCCAAAAAAAGCAAGTTTTAAGTTTTATGTTTTATGGTGTAAGAATACACATCTGTTTGGGATGGGGACTGCGGATCTGCCCTGTGAGTCTGGGTCTGGGAGGGGGAAGTGGGCCTGAGGGCCTGCAGGGGTCCAGGCTGGGCACTTCCCAGGTCCAATTCCTGGGGAAATGAGAAACAGCCTATCCACAGTGAAAAGAGCAGTGCACAGCTCCAGGTTGACAGCGGTTAAGGAGATTATTTCATTCTCTGTATAACTTCTGAGTCTTATTTCATATTTAGTTCATAATTCAGGAAGGTAAGAAATAGTTCTAATGACAGAGGTCTGCAAGCTCCAAACTGCCATAGGCTATGAGCCTAGAGTCTTTTCATTGATGTTCAAAGGGAGATTAGCACCAGATAGACAAATGCTAAGGACATATTCACACCAAAGTGAATTTCCCCAACTGAAGTTAACACAACCTCCTTCAAAAGGAATAATTTTCTCAATGACTCATTCAAGGCTGTTTAGGTTTACCATCCACAGCAGCCTTTTATGCCAGTCACAGATTGCAAATGCATTTGGGGGAGCACTGCTTTGGGCCCATGAGAAGAGGCATCTTTGGGGACAGGTGGCCCTACCTCACTGGCCTCAGAGGCAGAAGCAGACACGAGTGTTCCTACACCAGGCCACACATGCACTGAGGGAAGGAAGTGTGTGTACGCTGGGCTTCTGGCAGGGCCTGCAGACTTTGCTCTGCATGAGCAACGCTCCTGCTGCCTCCGAATCCTAACAGCTCCCCTGCTCCAGGTCAGGATGCAGTGAGCACAGGGCAACAAAGAGGCAAGGGACATGTTTTCCCCTGCCTCCACTTTCTTACGTTGTCACAACTGCACCACAGCCCCCGCAGGGCAACCTGGGGTCTGCGTGTGTTAAAGCACACAAGGCTGAAGGACCTGAGATCACCTTTAATCATTAAGTTGACGATGCTATGGCAATTTTAGGAGAAGGAAGTGCCTGAGATGGTACCCGAAAGACCCAGGGAATCTGTGACACTTCAGAGATTTAATAGAACTCACTGCGAAAAATCGCAGAGCTGGGATGAGGGTTTTCTAGTGCAAGTCCTCGGTCTGAGGGAGGTCAAGTGACCGTGATGATATGGGACGAGTCAGCAAAGCTCTCAACACGGGAAGACAGAGAAGCTTTCGAGAACAGTTAAAAGGTCTCGTGGTACAGCAGCAGCAGCATGGAGAATAGGGGTTGGCAGAGCCCCAGGGGGAGCCCCGGATCTGCACCTAGGAGCTGGAACAAGCATCTCAACCTCTCCAAGCCTCAGTTTCCCCACCCAT
>PVKS010005187.1:79591-87014 GCA_004027875.1 Aplodontia rufa
CATCGGCACACAAGAGTGCTCACATAATTGTCCTTCTATCTTTTAAAACATAGCGTGCTCACTGTCACCAAGCACATTTGCAGAGGGAAAACTGACTTTCCATAACAAAGCCAGCCTTAAGTGAAAATTTGCTGAAAATCTTGTCTGGAAAATAAATCTAATTACTGTAATTAACAGGGAAAGCCAAAAGAAGCACCATACACCACTATTATTATATTATTAACATCAGGAAGGTGCTTGATTTGTCAACGTATTTCATAATCACTTCGTGGTTAATCCCCATAATGTGCTTGGGAGGCAATGAAGCTATTTATAGCTGGACTTTCTGAGCTGAAAGTCTTTCCAATGTCCTTTTGTCTTGATATCCCAACTCATTATCACCACACATCAATTCACAGAATCCCTCTAATTCGTGTGATCAGGGGCACGGTTGGACTTCAGTGGTCATTTGATCCAAGAAGACCAAGCAGTCATTAACACAGTGGTAGAATTTTCATTACGTGCACTAACCGGCTTTTTTTCTGAAACCCCATGCCTGCATGGAAGTGTGGCATGTCATCAGCAGCTGACAATGAAACTGCTATTTTTAAATTTAACATTTTTGTGCAGCGCAGTGACTGTAGGAGTAAAAGTTTATACTCAATAGAATTCTTACAATTTCAACAACTCCTGGGTTACGTGATTTGTAGCTAAAGCAACTGGAATAAAATTTATACTTGACAACAACCCTGGAAGTTTTTGTGACCTTAAAATTTATTGTAACTGAGAAACAGCATAATTGGATATCTCTAATCATGCAAATACCTATTTGAAAAGAGTGTGCTTTTTGTTTCTATCAGAGAGGGGCTGGAGTTCATTGATGGAGATAGGAATAAACACACAGAAGCAGAGAATCACTCCTCTCATCCCCAGCTCAAGGTTTAGCTGACACAGCACCTGGGTTCAAGCTGAGGACGAAGGCCACAGGACCCCAAGGAGGCTCTGGGACCATGGGGCAGGCAGGGCCGTGTGGAAAACACATCTCACCTGGAATCGGAAGCCCCATTTGGCCTCTCTTTTCCTGACAGTCCTATTTCCTCCTCTAAGGTACAACTGCAGTCACAGTTGCAAGTGGACGATCCAGCGGGGGAGGTGAGAGACCCTGTCTCTAGCTGACCCTGTTATGTTCGTTGGCTGCTTCCTTCCACCAGGTCCCCACTCTAACAGGACAGCAAATGTGATGTCTGGATAACTTGTCAGCTAAACAGAGCCACAGGGTGGGGTGGGGTGAGCAACGGGAACACACAGGAGAACACACAGCGAACAACGTAAGAACGGTGACAGAAGGATGCGCAGGGAATCACAGGCTGGTAGGAGAGGAGCCCAGGCTGAGGGTCAACGATACCTATGTGAAGACTTACAGAGTAAGAGGTTGTTGTGGTTGGATCTGGAACATTCCTGAAAGGCTCATGTGTTGAAGGTTTGGTCCCCAATGCAGCAATGTTCAGAGGCGGGGCTTTGAGGAAGCGACTGGATCATGAGGGCCTTAACCTCATCAGTGGTAAGTAGCTGGCATTACTGGAAGGTGGGAGAAACTCTAGGAGGTAGTCACTGTGGGAGCGCCCGAGAAGGATATAATTTGCCTCCTACCCCTCCTGCCCACCCTGTGCGTGTGTCTAAGTTGCCATGAGGTGATCAGTGTGACTTCACCTGTCCTTCCACCATGAGGTTCAGATTCCCCAAAGCCCAGAAACAAATGGAGCCAGCCACCTGCGGACTGAAGCCTCTGAAACCAGGAGCCAGAGTAAGCCTTTCTTCATCTAAGCTGTGTATCCCAGGTGTCTGGTCACAGCCACACAGAGCTGACGGAGGGGATGTGCCAGTGTTGGGGTGGAGGAGAAAGCAGAAGCAAAGGAGTGAACGGATGAAGCAGCAGGAAGACTGACAGCCAGCAGGACACACTGTGGAGAGCGCAGGGAGCTATGAGCAGGTCAGAGTGCAGATGTGCAGCCAAAGCCAGGGCAGGAGAGACAGCGACCCCGGGAAGGGCATCAGATCCCCCACTGTCACTGGGTCACAGCAGAGAGAGCCAGTTCTTCTGCCCTTGACAAGAAGAAGCCACTGACAGATTTGAAGAGGCAACGCTTGCCTGTCTGAAATAGCATTCGGTGTCAGAAGAGATGGATTGGAAGAGCAGAAGCCAGGGAGGGAGGCAGGGAGACATCTGTGAGTAGAGAAGAGGTAGACGTGCAAGGAGACAGCCGCAGTGGGATGGAGAGGAAGTGGTGGCACTGAGAGCCACCTGAGGAGAGCTGCAGGCATGACGATAGAAGGGTGGGGGCTGAGAGAGAATGTGGAGCCACAGATGGACACAGTGTCTGGAGGGCAGGTCTTGGTGCTCCCCGGGCCTCCCCTCTAGGCTGGGATTCAGGTGTAGAGCTTCACCCTCACGTGTGTTCTGGTCAGCTCAGAGCCACTCTCGACCACCCTTCTGTTGAGAACCCCTGCACCCTGATACATCTCTGGACTGTTGGCTACAGCTGTGGATGAGCCTCATCCAAACCCTTGGTAAGAAGTTGGCGCAGAGGTGAGCCCACCAGCAGAAATGTAGACACGGTCCTGGATATGACTATGTCTAGGTGTCATCCAAGATGCTGAGAGGACAGAAGAAATATCCTACATGGAACTAGAACCAAAAGGCAGAAGTTTAACTTAGAGAAGACTCTGGAGAGGCCGTGCTGCTTCCAGGTGAAAGAGGAACCAATTCTTCCACTGGTTCCATGAAGGGATCCACTAGGGCCCATGAATCTCATCTACGGGCATGTGTGGGTTTCGGTGTAGGGCAAGAGGACTTCTCAACAGAGTGTCCGGAGGTGGAAGGAGAAAGCAACTTGCATGCATTTATGGGTGCTGCCATAACAAAACACACCGAATGGCATTTTCCCACGGTTCACAGGCTGGAAGCCTGAGACATTTCAAAGCCACCCTCCTTGCCTTGCACATGGCTGTCCTCCCTCTGTCAGGGTCTGCGTCCTGAGCTCCTTTTTCCTAAAAGACTCGAGCCCTGTTGCATTAGTACTCACCCTAATGCGACTACTTAATTTATTCTCTTCTTCCAATGAATGAATGGTGGATAGGGGAAGCTGATGTAAACTGAAGCAGCTAATCTGGGGCGTCTTCCAAGGCCCCATTACATCTGGAAGCTCAACACAGCAAGGCAGCACCTAACTGCTGCGACTGCACACGGCTAACACAGTAACCTTCCCAGGATTCTGGAGAAAAATATGGGTATTTCCATGACAGCGTGAAAGCTGTATTTTCATGGCAGCCCGGGACATGCTCCAGCCCACGGAACGGAAGGATGCTCCTACCTGTGGAAGAGGACGGACTTGACCAAGGTGACGACGTCCCGGCTGGCATTATATCCGGCGCAGACGATGGCGACGTGGATTGTCTGGGAGGAGAAGAAAACAGGATGAGCACTCAGACAGGCGGAAGAAGGCCTTCCCAGGGTCGCAGACCCATAAGAAAGCAAAAGCGCCCTTCGTTCAAGTCAGGATCATTAGTAAACAAAGGGCACCATCTGCCACTGTGAGAAGAACGCAGGACAGTTTTATTAAAGCCTTCTTAATCGGTTTATGGAGCTATCATCATTTGGAAGCCATTAAAGCTCTTTTCAATTACATTTTGGGGATGAGAGAATTGGTGATTGGTTCAAATAGGCAAACAGTGAGTGCCTGGCCCCCAAGCACAGAGACAATGATAACTAGGAAAACAGAGGGGACAGAAATCCGCCCGTCAAGGATGAGCTAACCATCAAGAATCCAGATGAGAAGTGGCAGCTGCCAGAGTTTCTGAATCTCCAAAGAGAAGTCTTAGGTTAGGGTCAAGGAGAGAGTCATCAGGGATGAAGGGGCAAGGAACACCTCCAGGGCCCCTCGGTGTGATCAGTGAAAGATCAGTGAAAGAACTGAAGATGGACAGCTCATCTCAACAAGCAGGGGCTTCACATGCAGTCTGCCGTGTCCTTTAACCCAGGGAAGCCACAGTCAGCTGTCTCCCTGCATGTAAGGGACACACCTGTGTCTTACAGGGAGGAACAGCACCAAGAGCATGGTGGCCAGCACACTGTGCTCCAGCCACAGCATAAACACCCACCCTCCTGGGTGCAACTTCCCAAATGGGATCACTGTGGCAAAGACGCTATTCACAGGCTCCAAGCTTCCTGACCAGGCTGGTGACTTCAGGCCAGCTGCCACTGCTGCCAGCAACACTCCTGCTCACCTCCTGCTCCCCACAATCACAGTTCTGTACCTGTGACAGGGCTTGAGAAAGAGCTGAACAGGACAGCACCTGGCCTCCTGCGAACAGACAGTGCTTGCCTGCATCCTGCCTGGCCTGTGCAGCTGCCTTCCCTGTAGAAGTCTGTCCTTCCGGCCACTCCAGTCACATCCCTTGCAGGGGTATTGCGGAAGGACGATCCTGCTCAGAGCCCAACCTGAACCTAATAAAGTCAGCTCGTGCTTGGTGGACGCCGCTTCTTTTCAGAACTGCTGCAGCCCTTGCTCTCTTGGCTGTGCTTCCAGACTCCCTTCTTTCCAGGTCAGCCACTTCAAAATCCAGTCACTCCTGATAGGGTTTTGTGACAATGACCCCTGGTTGCCAATCCTTCTCACCACCCTACCTCCTGAGGTCACCATGGGAAATACATTCGACAGGGATGAACCGTCCAAGAACCTTGAGTCCACTTCCACAGCCCCTTCGATCCCACTGACCTTTGCCCACCTGGAGCACCCTCCTCCAGGGACATAGCAGGACTTCAGCTTCGCCCAGAACCTCATTTACTCAGCAACCCTGTTGTCACGGCCTTGCTGCACCTGCAGGACTCTCAGAGCTGCATACATTGCAACCGCTCTTCATCCTCCGTGCAGTCCCTGTTCACCTGTCTACCTGGTCCCACCTTTCCTTCCATGCGCAGATCCTACTGCTGCTCATCTGAACCACCCGCTTTGTGCCCTCAGCCCCACTCCCACTGCCCCCTAACCTAGATGCCAACCCCCTTCCAAGATGGGTGCTGTGGCCCCCTCCTCTGCTCTCATATTTGAGTGCCAAGGAGAACAATGGAGCAGAAGCAAGCATGATGAAAGTTAATATACAGCCGGGTGCCATGGCACATGCCTGGAACCCCAGAGGCTTGGAGCCGGAGGTGGGAGAATCACAGGCTTCACACAGCATCAGCAACTTAGCCAGACACTGTCAAAATAAACTAAAAAGGAATGAGGATGTAGCCCAGAAGTAGAATGCTCCTGAGTTCAATCCCCAGTACCACAAAAGAAAAAGAGAGCTAGAGAAAAGAACAAAAGAAAGAAAGAAAGATGATATGATATGAATTGTACAAATCACACACTTTTCAGAGTCAGGTATAATATGATCATTTCCCTGTCACAATCCTGGAAATGGGGTAAGCATGTTGGGATTTGAACTCTAGACCAGAAATCCTTAAACCTGCTGGTACATCAGAGATACTCAAAAGATTTTTAAACATGCTACCATACATCAACCACCTCCCAGTCTCTGGTGCCCACACAGTGGGCAGGAAGGCAGTCTTCTCAGCAGGAGGCATCTCCTCCCTGCTCCTACGCCTTGACATTTGGCTGTGCCTGGGGACCTTCTGGGTTGTCAACATGTGGTGGTGGTAACATGGGAGGAGCTATTGGAATCCAGTGAGTAGAGATGCCCTCCAACAAAAGAACTGTCCTGCTCAAAAGGGAAGAAACAGTGGGGAGGGCTGGGAAGGGGTGGGAAGTACAGCTCCTTTTGGATTCTCCTGCAACCTTTGCTCAGTCTAATTTATGCACATCTGAATTTCCCCACCTGTACAATGAAGACACCATTACTTATCTCTGGATAATATCTCAGAAAGACTCAGGAGGAAGGATTATGATGGAGATGCAACTGCCCCCATTTAAATCAGGAAGGAAATGAATAGGAAGAAGCCTGCACCCTGGAGACGGACCCAGGAAGGGGACAAGGATGGGGAAAAACATGCAGAATCAGGCTCTTCTGAATCGCAAATATTTAAACATGTTGCCTGGGAGATATCAAACTTTGTCTTGGCTTCAGGGTTCAGGTACTTTTTCAAATGGGTCCATTAAATGAATGCACCAGTGTGCACATTCTCAAACATTTTACATAATTTTCCAATCTCTTTAGTTTCATCCAATACACCTGCCGCCATGAATAAATTCATCATCTGGAGCTGAGCAGCAGGCCCTGCTACCTAGGAAAGAAGAAAATCACTGCATCATCAGATATGTTCTGGGGAGGGTTTGGGGTGGCCCCAAATTTTGCAGGTGCAGAAGTGAACAATGAGAGAGGGTCAGGGGGAGGAGAAGAAGGGACAGAACAGGGACCAGGGATGAATGCTCCTAAAGGGCAGAGTGACCATCACATTCATTTTAGATTTTGAAACTACTAAGTCTAGGTTGTAAATTTCAGGCACACGTTGATATCTGCTCATCCCTAAAGGGAGCTGCACAAATGTAAAGCTGAGACTTATAAATTGTGTTTATAAAATTTAAGGAGTTGTACAGAGTTTTGGAGGAACAGACCACAGTCTCTTTCTAAGGAAGCCCTGAAGGCTTCCACTTGATGCCTTCAGTCCAGAGCATGCTGCTCAGCACACCTTGAATCATGGCAAGCTGTACCTGAAGATACAGGTGAGATAGTGTCGCAGCTGTGAACCAGGGTTCATTCCTAAGACCACGGGGTCAACTGAGGACCTTGACTTTGGAACCTGCCAGAAGGATTCCTGACATGAATGCTTTTGGGGTCTCTGATGTGCTGCAACTGTGCTGGGCTCGGACAGTCCCCACCCTCCAGGCTCAGTGAGAGCTAACCATGGACCTCCACTCCAGAAGGGGAAGGCCCCTGTGGCAGCCGGGTCAGTGTCCACATCCTAGGGCACGCAGCTCCACCCGGACCAAGAATGTGCAGGGAAAGCTTCCTGGAGAGCAGGCATTTCAGTGATCAGACCAGAGCAACCTGGCACAGGACACATGCAGGGCCCTGTGTGCATGGGAGGTCTTGATAAGAGAGAACCAGCTGGCCCCTTCCCCTCTTCTGACTCAGGAGATTTGGGTAGGGATGAGAACCATTCTGCACCCAGAGGCTGCTGCCCAGGCACCAACGTGGAGAGCTACTGCTCTGTCTGAAGCACTCTGAAGTAAACACTCACGAGGCCAACCGTGAGGATTTTGACAGCATAAGAGGTGGTCAAGGAATCTACTTCCAAATCCTTTCAATTAGGGAGGACCACATCCCTTGACTCATATCAGCCAGGTAAAGGCAGTGTTCTTCAGCCACCATCCTGTGCCCCTCGGCCTTGGGAAAACTGTTTTTCTGACCTCCAGGATGTTCCGAAATTCAAAATGTAGAAGGCGCA
>PVKS010005188.1:0-62448 GCA_004027875.1 Aplodontia rufa
GAGGAGGGGAAGGGGAAGAGGAAAGAGAAGGAAAACAAGGAGAAGAAGGAGTAGGAGAGGAGGAAAAAGTTGATGTAGCAAACCACCTCAAAACTTGGTGCCTTAAATATCAATTTGATATCACTCATGATTCTGCGGGTTGAGCAGCAGTTTCTTCTGGGAAGGCTGCAGTCAGCTTGGGGTTCCATTGGGTTGGAAGAGTTGCTAGGGTTCCCACACATAGCAGGGTGCTCAGCAAAGCCAGGCTAGCAGAGGGCCTTCCTAGGGGCTGTGCTATGTCTTGGGCTTCTTGCAACATGGCAGCTGAGTACTGAGAAGGAGCACTCCAAGAACAAGAGAGTCAAGGAACCCAGTGGAAACATCAAGACTTCTTATGGTCCAGCTTCAGAAGTCACACAGCCTCTGTAGCATTGTTTCAGTCAAAGCAAGCCAAGACCCAGGCCGTATTCCAAGGGGTGGGGTGGAATGGACCTCTCAGTGGGAGGAATAGTAAAGAACTTGTGATCATCTTGAATCTACTGCACCCTCCTTTCCCTGACGCTCACAAATGTGAAAACTTTGCTTATACACGGGGTTAAAAGGTAAATATGGCCAGACACTGCAGATCTACACAGCTTCTCAATTTTCATAAACATTGGCATTGTGACTCATTCTCTTAGCTTCTCAAGGTGAAATTTTAATGAAGCATTTTTAATGTGCTGTTAAATTTTATCAATGGATTCAATACTCATGAGGTGGGTATCATGCAAATAACCCCCCTTATGCAGATCACAGACCAAAATCAGGAAGTTGACGTACTTTGTGTCTTAAGGAAGAAATTGAAGCCCACTTTTAGTAATATCATTTTAGAAGTGTTTCATTAGAGCGTGTGGAATTTAAATGGACTATCCCAAATGAAACACAATTGATTTTATGCTTCTAAAAAGTCATCTTTTGAAGGATCTTTCTAGAATTTGAAGGCTGGCATATAATTGAGAGAACAGAAAATCCTGTTGGTGATTAGATTAGCAAGCATGTTAGCAATCTGAGCAGTGGAGCCGATCCAAGCTGCCCCATTTAGAGTTCAAAGGCAAGGTTTCCATACCATTCTGAGAAACAATCTTATTGAGGGGGGAAAAGTCAACTATATAAAAAATAAATTGTATCCAGAAATTTAAAGAGCAAAGCACTTTACAATGAGGCATCCTTGTCTCCTGAACTGCCATAGAGACACCACTTCTAGATAGAGTGGTCCCTGGCCTGGTAATACTGCCCCATCAACCTTCTGAGGACTGAACCTGCTGCCTAAGCCAGAAGCCTTCTGCTTCAACCCAGCTGGCTTGATTTGCCCAGCACGGAAGTGTACTGTACAGAGGCCAGAGCTGAATTCATTTTAAAATCACAGCCCATTAAGGAGAATTAGGCCACGATGCGTGAATGCCAGGCACTTGAGATGTTTACTCTTTTCATTAAATTTTTTCTTCTTAAATATTTAATGCTTAGGGACTTTTATTTCAGTGTATCATATAAAATGCAGTGGCTGATGTGGCAGGACTGTTTCATTACATTAGATGTGCTGTTGGAACTATTTTAAAATGTTATCCTATAAATCTAGAGAGGTCTAGTGGACAGGGCACCAGAGTGAGAACCCCAGTTTTGACATTTTGCTCTGTAGCCTTGGGCAGATGCCACTAATCTCTTATCTCTGTTTCAATATCTATAAAACAAACATCATCGCTTACTGAGCCTTGCCAGAGTGCAATGAAGTATAACTAATTAGTGTTTACAATCTCATTTGATGAACAGCATTAAATGTTATTGTTGTATTTTTATGTAAGTGGTGGCTAACTTTGACATCAGAAACAACTGGCTTGTGTAACAGCAAAGCTTTCTGATAAAATTAGACCTTGCAAGGGACATGTGAACTTCTTGGTAGTAGATCCCCTTCTCCAAGGTCATTATTAAGTATACTGTGTTCAATACAAAGTTTGTGAAGCCTCCTTGTGCCCAGTAGGACATGATTACCATCAGCCCTTCATATCCTCATGTTTCACATCCACAGATTAAACCAATCAAAAATAGAAAATACTACAGAAAGGTTTTCTTCTTTTTATTTTTTATTAGTGCATGAGACTTGTACGCATTGAAAGGATTTGTTGTTGCACATTCATACATGCACACACGGTAACAATATATTTTGGCCCAATTCCCTCCCCAGCACTTCCCCATCCCAGCCCCTCTTCCATTTCTCCCTCTCTCTGGTCCCTTTCCTCTACTGATATCCCTTTAATTATATACATGTAGGTGTGTGTGTATATATATATATATATATATATATATGTATATGTATGTATATATTATCAGATATGTTTATTTGATGATAAATATATATATATATATATTTACTTTTCCAATTTACAAAAATGTTTTTGTGGGGTTTTTTGTTTGTTTAATTTTTTTTAAGAGACAGAATGAGAGTATCAATTTTATTCGGTTTTCATCTGCCTTTGTCCAACAGTTGTTTAGGTAGCACCCTAACTGCCCCTTATGGAGAACTATCTATCAAGCAAAATATGACACTTACAAGTCACAGATGGGAAAGTGCTGTGTTTTGAATACGTCCCCAAAGTCCATGTGTTGAAAATGTAATCCTCAATGCAACTGCATTGAGAGGCAGAACCTTTAAGAGATGACCAGGAGTCAGGTGTGGTGGCGCACACCTGTAACCCCAGCAGCTGGGGAGGCTGAAGCAGAAAGATTGCAAGTCCAAAGCCAGCCCCCACAACTTAGTGAGGTCCTGAGCAACTTAGCAAGACCCTGTCTCAAAATTAAATAAATAAATAAATAAAAAGGACTGAGGATGTGACTCAGTGGCTAAGCACCTCTGTGTTCAATCCCTGCTACAAAAATAATTTTATAAAAGAGGTGACTAGGCCTTGAGAGCCCAGCTCCCATGAGTGGGTTAATACCCTCATTTTGAGGAGGGGTTTGTTATCTCCAGAATGGAGTTATTACAAATGCAGGGTCAGCCTCTCCTGTTCCTTCTTGCCCATGAGATGCCTTCCACCAGGTAGTGATACAGCAAGAAGACTCCTACCAGATGTAGCCACTTGATCTTGGACTTCTGAGCCTCTAGAACCATAAATCAAATAAACTTCTATTTGTTGAAAATTAAGTCTGTAGAATTCTGTTATAATAGCACAAAATGGACTAAGAAAAGAAAAGAAGCCTAAAGAAGCGATTAGTAACTGGTGGGGGGTTGGCGGCCTGCGTCACAGCGGGAAGTGCCATCCCAGTTAAAGTGACATGTGCCTGTAATCCCAGCTACTCAGGAGACTGAAGCAGGAGGATCACAAGTTTACTGCCAGGCTTGGCAATTTTAAAAAATTTATTTTTCTCAAAATAAAATAATAAAAGAGAAAGAATTACATATGCTCAACATTCTAGAATTTATTTTTTCATTCATGCAACAGATATTTTTGGTGCGCAACATACAGTGGGTAGTCCTTGCCCTCAACCAGCTGAACCTGAAGGAGAGGTGGCTGTGTGCAGGAGTAACTTTGTTATACACTATGATAAAGGCATGATGCTCATCAAAGGAAATGCCTGGATCTGCCCAGGTAGGGACAAGACGCCTTCCCAGATAAGATAATATTTGACTTGGGTCTTGATAAATGAGCTTAGGAATTTACTAAACTGAAAAAAAAAAAAAAACTAGCAGGCATTTCAAGGCAAATTGCACGTGCTCAGCACTGTATTCTTGACCTATTGCCACAATGAATGCTGCAAAACAAGCTTCCTCCAGCTTACGCCTAAATCAGAAACCATTTATTACGTCTCCTGGATCTCTGTGTCAGTGAGGTGTTTCTGCTGATCTGAAACTGGCTGGGCTGATCTCAAGTGGATTTGTTCACAGATCTGAGGTCAGCAGGCAGGTCAGGGGAGGGCTTGCATGGTCAGAGTTGGCCTTGGCTGTGGTGATTCAGCAGCAGCTCTGTGCTTGGTTTCTTGTGGTCCAGCAGGCTAGCTCAGGCTTGCTCTAATGACAGAGACAGAGGTCCAAGAGACAGCAAACCCCCATGCTGCTATTTTGCACATATTCCATTGGCCAAAGCAACTTGTGAGGACAGAGAAGATTAGGGCTGTATTATAAAGGGACTCACCAACCACATTTAGGCCTTTTTTTTTTTTTTTTGAGGCACGTGGAAAGTCATCATTAGAATAAATAATTGCACCTATATTTTAGAAGAGACATAATGGAAACTTTCCTGAAGTGAAGAAGCTATTTGGGTGTAGCTCAGTGTAGGGTGTGCACTAAAAGGCTGGTGCGGCGGTGCATGCCTGTAATCCCTGCCACTCGGGAGGCTGAGGCAGGAGGATCTCAAGTTCAAAGCTACCCTCAACAACTTAGAAAGGACCTAGGCAATTTAGTGAGACTCTGACTCAAAATAAAAAGTGAAAAGGCTGGGGATGTGGCTCAAACTGCTGAACCAATGCTTCAGCCCCTGCTTTATTCTTTTTGATGTTATCACAAACAAAATTATTTGAATTTCATTTTTTTGCTTTGTCATTATTAGTGTATACATTAATTTTTTAATATTGATCTTGAATCTTTTAACCTTGTAGAACTTGTTCATTTGGTTTGATAATTCTTGGATTCCTTAGAATTTTGTGTGTACAGAATCACATTATCTGAAAATATAGCTCTGTTTCTTCCTCTGCAATCTGGACGCCTTTATTTTACTTTGTTAGTTGCTTTTGCTAGATCCTACAGCACAGTGCTGGATAGAATGGAAGGGGTAAGGACAGACCTTATTTTGTTACTGACTTTAGGGAGAAAGCATCCAGTCTTTTATTTTAAGTACAGGGATTGAACCCAGGGGCTTTGCACATGCTAGGCCAAGTGTGCAATCACTGAGCTACACCCCCAGCCCTTTTTATTTTGAGACCAGTACCCACTAAGTTGCCCAGACTGGCCTTGAACTTGTGATCTTTCTGCCTCTGTCTCCCCAGTCATAGGCATTATAGGCATGCACCCGGGGGAGGGTGTAACACTGCCAAGATGGCATTGCTGCCCAAATTACCTGCAAATTCAATGCAATCTCTGTCCAAATCAGCTGTCTTTGTTGCAGAAATTAGCAAGCTGATCTTGTAGATCATTGGAATAACAAAAACAATCTTGAAGAATGCTGGTAGACTCCCACTTCCCTCAATTTCAAAACTTTTTAGAAGGCTCTGGTAATGAACACAATGAGGTACTGACATGAGGATTGACCTATAGCTCAGTGTGATAGAACTGGGCTATGAGTGCTCAAACAATCCCGTGGGGAAGGAATATCTTTTCAGCAAATGGTGCTGGGATAACTGGATGTCCACATTAAGAAAGTGACAAAAAAAAAAGTGAAATAAAAGACATCATACATCATACGAAATGCAAAAGTACCATATTCAAAAATGTGCTCTTTACCGAAGTGTAAAAGCTAAAACTGATAGAGAAGAAAGCAAGTAAATCTTTGCAACCCTGAATTTGTCAATACGACACCAAAACCACAAGACACAAATGAAAAAAT
This sequence comes from Aplodontia rufa, assembly GCA_004027875.1. Classification (NCBI taxonomy): domain Eukaryota; kingdom Metazoa; phylum Chordata; class Mammalia; order Rodentia; family Aplodontiidae; genus Aplodontia; species Aplodontia rufa. Next base: position 5,550 of record PVKS010005188.1, read on the forward strand.
AAATTGGACTTGATGAAAATTTGAAAGTTTTTTTGCTTCAGAAGATATCATCAAGAAAGTGAAAAGAAATGCATATTTATAAACCACAATCTGATAAGAGATTTGTATCTAAATATGTAAAGAACTCTTATGATTCAACAATAAAATGATAACCCAATTTAAAAATGGAGTGTTTTAATCAACATTTAGATGTTTGTATTTACGGGCCATATCCCACTCTCAGCCCTGATGTTTCCTTCTTTTTTCTTTTTAAAGAGAGAGGGACAGTGAGAGAGAGAGAGAAAGAGAGAAACAACTTTATTTAGTTTTTCACATGGCCTTAGTTGCTCCAACACTCAGTTGTGTATGTGGTGCTGGGGTTTGAACCCGGGTCCTCATGCTTGCCAGGCAAGCGCCGAAACTGCTGAGCCACCGCTCCAGCGCCCCTGATGTTTTCTTCTAAGGGGAGAAAAAGATTATCATAACAATAAGCATCATTGATCCGTTTGAAGAAGCGCTGGGCTTGGACAGCTCTTCTTCCTCTCCTGTCCTTTAGGCTCTTCCCTGTCTTCCTTCATGGCATAGTCTTGAAGGGGTTGTTCCCTCCCACTCCAGCTGGGCAAGGTCTAGGTCAATTCCTGCCTGAGATGAGGTGGGGAAGTTTGCCCAGTACTTGTCTGTACTGGGAAACTTACTCACCTGCAGATGCATTTTTGACATCCATGTGCAGAAGCATTTCTTAACGTTTAAAAGCAAGTCAGGTGGAGAAGTGATTTTTTATTGGGTCCCCTTAAAATTCTAAACTTTATATTTAATGAATTAAATCTTTGAAGATTAAAAATACAGTGCATGATGACTATGCTATATATGATAGAGAAATCACAGTAGATCCTGTTCTGGCATTCTTCTTTCTCTTCCCCCTCTTTCTGTCCCCTTTGCCACCTTGTTCTCCTCTTTTCTTTATATATGAGAAGCTTCAAAATCAGATGCCCACCAGGTACAGTAGCACACACTAGTAATCCCAGCTACTCAAGAGGCTGAGACAGGAAGATCACAAGTTCAAGGACAGCCAGGGTAATTTAGGGAGACCCTGTCCTGTTCGCTGTCCCCCCTCCCCATAAAAAGGACTGGGGATGTAGCTCAGTGGTTGAACGCTCCCTGGGTTCAGTCCCCCATATGGTGGCAGGGGTTGGTGAGGCAGAGGTGGAAATACCTGTTGCATTCCTAAATTAAATGCTTTCGGTAGCCAGGGCACAAGAGTGAATGTATCATGGAAGAATTTCATTGTCTCAGGATTAATGTTAACCCAAACCAAGTGGTGGAACATCAAAGGAATGAAATGACAGAACTTGAAGGAGACTAGAAAGACCAGCATTCTTTTCTGAGATCCAAGAACAAAGTTAGTTCGTTGTGAGAAAGGGTGATGGGAGGGGAGAAACTAGTTTCATTGTAACCCACACTACAAAATTACAAAAGAGGGGTTATTAATATCCTCTGCCCCAGATAAGGAAAATAAGGCTCAAAATCACAAAGTAGTTTTCCTGAGGTCACACAGCTAGCAAGTGACAGAGGCAATATTTAAAGACAGGTTTAATTATTATTGCTAACGCCTGTCTTTTTTTTTTTTTTTTTTTTTTACATCCTGAGCAAAGTAGATGGGTTGCTGTAGTGGATGGAAGTCAAGATCTTGGGAATAGGGAAAGTCAAGAACATGTGGGGCTCACGTTGGGTAGACCGTCAGCATGGTGTCTAGGAGGCTACTCTAAATAGAGGTGACTGAGCCCTGAACGGATGTTGGGGAGAGAACTAGATACTGGTAGATGTGGAATGATGAGCACAAAGCCATCGTAGCTGGGTGACAGTAGCCATGGAACTACTGTAAATGAACAAACCCAAGGTAACTGGTTTCCTGAGCTTTTATCTTTTTCAAATGTTGCTTTGTATTCCTTCACTTGATAGGGCCATGAGCATCTTTATGTATTTTACTTCAGAAGAGTAATTTTGAGGGTTTCTTTGAATTATTTTTCTGGAAAATGAAAAAAATATGTTGTTTATAAGTATTTGTGCTATATGCATTTTAGCAAAGGATGAGTTTTTTTTTATTAAGAGTATATAGAGATACAAATGAGAGGGAAACATTATCAGACCATCAATAATCAAAGTATATATACATAGTTATCCAGGGATAATGCCCAAACATGGATGACCACCTTGAGTTTCACCTGTTGCAGTTACCCCCAGGAGAACTCTTGCATAAAATGGGTATCTCGTGGAGAAATAACCTCTGCTTCTGAGATGGTTCACCTATATTCCCACTCTCCAGTATCCTAGGAGATCTTCAAATACCCTCCTCCTCCCCCTTCCTATGCCTCCCAGTATCCTAGGGTACCATCCCTCAAACTGTGTAAAGGATGAGTTTTAAGAATCAAGACAGTTCAGGGCTGGAGCGGTGGCTCAGCAGTTTTGGCGCTTGCTTGGCAAGCATGAGGACCCAGATTCAAACCCCAGCACCACATACACAACTAAGTGTTGGAACAATGAAGGCCATATGAAAAAAAAAAAAAACTAAATGAAGTTGTAAAGTTGTTTCTCTTTCTCTGCCTCTCTCACTGTCCCTCTCTCTTAAAAAAAAAAAAATCAGACAATTCTACTCTTCTTCTTCTTTTTTTTTCTCAGTACCAGGGATTGAATCCAAAGGCACTTAACAACTGAGCCATGTCCCTGGCTCTTTTTATTTTTATTTATTTATTTTTTTTTTTTTTATTTTGAGACAGGGGCTCGCTAAGTTGCTTAAGGCCTTGCTAAGTTGCTGAGGCTGGCTTTGAACTTGTGATCCTTCTGCCTCATCTTCCCAAGCCACTGGGATTGCAGACATGCACATTATGCCTTGGCAGACAATTCCACTCTTAAGAGATGGGAACTGGCAAGGTACAGTGGCACATGCCTATAGATCCCATCAACTTAGGAGGCTGAGGCAGGAGGATTGCAAGCTTGCGGCCAGTCCTGGGCATCTTAGTGAGACCCTGTGTTAAAAGAAAAAGGGCTGAGAATGTACCTCAGTGGTAGAGGGCCCCTGACTCAATCCCTAGTAATGAAAAGAGAGAGAGAGAGACAGAGAACTGAGAACTTAATCGTCATGATCTGTGCTCTTACCATGTAGTAAACAAGGCTGGGTAAGAGGCTTTGCAGTCATGCTTTGCTTAATGATGGGGACAGCTCTGAGAAATGCATCATTAGGCAATTTCATTGCTAGACCAACGTCATGCAGTGTACTTACAGGGATCTAGGTGGTATTGGTCAACCATTCAATGTGGCCTCTTGATGCATTCAAGGGAAGAGGTATTGACATACACCTCTAATCCCAGCTACTCTGGGGGCTGAGGCAGGAAGAACCCAAGTTCAAGGCCAGGTGGGCATTCATGAGTAAATGTCTCAAAACAAAATTTTTGAAAGGGCTGGGGATATAACTCAATAGTAGAGTGCTTGCCTAGCATGCACAAAATCCTGGGTTCAATCCCCAATACCAAAGAGACATCCAGGCAGAAGTTATCACTAAAGTCATGAAATAGTAGTCATATACTGTGTAAGAGTGCTAGCAGGGTCACACAGCTTACTGTTTTATAGTGAACTTTTTTTTAATAAATAAAAGAAATATACTCTCAAATGATTATAACAAGTATAGTACAGTAAATGAATAAGCCAGTATTATGTATAATACATAATTGTGAGTGCTATACTTTTATCTGACTGGCAGGGCGGTCAATTCATTCACACCAGCATCCCCACAAGCATGTGAGTATCGTGCTGCACTATACAATGGCTACAATGTCACCAGGTGATGGGAATTTTTTCGGCTCCATTGTGCCCTCATGGAGCCACCATTATACATGCAGTCCATCACTGGCCAAAAAGTTGTTAGTTTGCATTAGACAGGATACTTTCATGAATATGTATAGGTGGCACAAGTTGCCACTAAAGTAACTAAGTAGTAGTCATGGCTACTGTATAAGTGCATGATTTCATGATTTACCGTTAAAAATAATTTATTGTCCCAGAATTTTTGTTTGCTTGCTTTAGGTAGGACCATAGAGTAACTAGAGAATTCACACAGCTGAGTACTATGTGCGCTTTATGAAGATTCTTTGCTTCCCCGCTCTCCTTCCACGCACTTTTTGAGCGTTTTGCTGCTTATTATGATTTCTGTAGGAAGGTGGCCATGAGTGATGGTGGGGCAGGTATAATTCCAGCACTTGGAACAGAGTTTGGGATGTGTCTGAGCTCTGCAGTCAAGTAGACTTGGGGTTCAATCTCAGCTCAGCATTTCATCTACTAGTTAGCAGGTCTTGAGCAAGATGCTTTATCTTTCATCTTCAGTTGTGCCTTCTGGAAAATGGGTAAAATAATCCTTTGAAAATGGGTAAAAGAGGTTGAACTAGTTTTTCACAGTATTTTCATATAATTTATCTAATCTGAACCATTGATTTTATGTTTCCATCAGTTTGGATAATAAATAATCACCACTCCTGATCTGTCAAGTAAACCAGCAAGGGCTTGGAGTTTACCAACAGGACTATTTTTTTTTTTTAAGAGAGGGAGGGACAATGAGAGAGAGAGAGAGAGAGAGAGAATTAATTTTATTTGGTTTTTCATGCAGCTTTCATTGCTCCAACACTTCATTGTGTACATGGTGCTGGGATTCAAACCCGGGTCCTCGCACATGCCAGGCAAGTGCTGTAACTGCTGAACCACCACTCCAGCCCACCAACAGGACTATTAAACATGCAGACATTTAAATAAATTTCTTTAAAAAATAAGAGATACAAAGTAGGCCCTAGACAAAATTTTACTGAGTACATGATAGCATGCTATATTTTATGTATATGATAGATTCAGACATCTGGAGGTAGAAACATCAAAAATGCATTTAAGCAATTTTCACCCATAATGGAGTTCAAACGGTGGCCTAAATAAGTTAATATTTGCAGCTGCATCATGTGCTCTTTTAACATTGCTCTGCAAATAGCTATTATTTTCAGCAGGTACAATTGTGCCAGACAAGCAAAAGACCTGATGGAATTTATGTTTTCTAAGAGAAGCCTTGCTAAAACAAAACCAGTGTACATTTTTAGATAGTGCTTCATCAGCTGCTCTCTAAGTGGGTAGGATGTAAGTAACAATTTGTTTAGCATACTTCAGGCTGCAAATAATAAAAGACTAACAAATGGCCTGATTTTTTTATTTTTTATTTTTATTTTTTTTTACCTTTTGACTTTTTATTACTCAAAAAAGCTTCATTTGTTTATTTGGCTTTCTGACTCTGGGCTTGTGTCTTCAACACTTTCACAATGATGCTCTGTTCCTCAGTAAGGAAAGCAAAGTTGATCCTGTTGCAGACACATGTGGCACACATGGAACCACCATAGGCCCTGCTGACATGTTTTTTCATTTTGGACAATCTCATAAGGACTTCAGGTCTCACAGCACAAACCTCCCAAAGTCTGCCTGGGTGTACACCACATGCGGATTTTGGTGCTTTCCCAACTTCTTTGTATGAAGGTGAGCAATTCTATTACCAGGCATTTGGGGCAGTCTAGTTTTGTTAGAGGCTGTATTGTACCAAAGCCTACAATGGTATGTCAAGCACTGGCCATTCTGAGTGCCTCTGGACACCATCCCCAAAAGAACAATGTCTTTCTAATAAATAAGAAAAATGTATCGTCACTTAAGAAGTTCAGAGATAGGGCAGTTCCAGGGTTTGCTAATTCAGTAGCTCAATCACAAAATCTTTGTTTCTTTTAGCTCTGCCTTCTCAGAGCAGCTCCCCTCATGTGAACAGGAAGGCTGCCGTAGATCCAGGTATCACATACAGTTCTGACTGTATTAGGTCAGAAAAGGCAGTGTTTCTTCCCATGTACCTCTTTATCAGCAGGTGCATCTAAGATTCCCAGTGAACTCCTCTTCTTGCCTCACTGGACAGAATTATTTTGTGTGCTCATTTCTGCAAGGGGATGGAATCATCCTGCTGAGGTAATGCCAATCAAGATTGAAACACTGGGTGTAAGGAGGGATCCAACATCCCTTGATACCCATGGCTAACAAATAACCTGAATAAAACTGGGATTTTATTACCAAAAAAGGAGAATTTCAAAAGGGTAGGCCATTATAGTAACTACCACAGTTCTGTATAGCAACATATTTTGAAAGCATCATTGGCATGTCTTTGATAAACTTTTTCAAGTTTATTTAAAGTCGGAATGGCCTTTATGTGACTTGTTTTACCTGGAGAATTTCAGAAAGCCTGACTCTACCCCTGAGATCTGTGCCCTTTTGTTCCAGTTACTTCATTTCTCCAAGCTTGATGTTTCTATTAAAAAAAAAAAAAGTAAGGTAATCAAACTTCAGGAAGGTTTTGTGAAGATGAAACAAGAATGGGTTCGTTTTCCATTGCTGTGACAAAATGCTTGAGAAAATCAACTTAAAAGAGTTATTTTTGGCTCTCACCGTCAGAGGTTTCAGCCCGTGGTTCCTCCGATGGCTTTTGGGCCTGCGTTAAGGCAGAACATCATGGCAGCAGGAGTGTACGGTGTCAGAAGAGGCTGCTCACCTCATGGTGGCTGAGCCTCAGAGTTGTACAGGTCTGAATGGGAACAGCACTGCCAAGCCACCTGGTCCTCTTCCCTACTTCAACCAGATTAATATACTATTCTATATCTCGTAAATGAGGGTTTAGTGGAAGGTTCTTTTGCAAAAAGAGTTTTACTATCACAAGAGTGTGGAAGGCATACACTGGGTGGTCTCCACGGTGGGTTTTCAGGAGCCTTCAGAAGCTCTCTTAGCTCTGCACAGTCACTTATGCAAAAGTCCAGCTGGCTGGCTTGAAGTCCCTCTCCATCAGGCTCCTTCTCAGTGCTGTGCTTTCATTTTTTTTCAGGGCTGAGGACCTAACTTGGGGCCTTGCGTGTGCTAGGCAAGCGCTCTGCCACTGAGCTAAATCCCCAACCCCAATGCTGTGCTTTCTTGACATGGTTTACGGCTCCTGAAAATAGCTCTGTTGAAGGCCTTTGCACACACCTGGTCCCTTGTTTCTAACATCAGCTGTCACCCAGGCAACTGCCACCCCTCAGCGTCGCATTCGTCTGTCCCACACCTGGTTCCCAGAGCCAGTGTCAGCACTCTTGATGGCTCTGCAGAGCTGTCTCTGATTCTCACCGAGAAGTTTCACTCACGGTCAAACTTTCCGTTTCCCGGAAATTCTTCTGTGCTAATCACAGTTCTCAAAGTATGATCCGGGAAGCCCTGGAGGTTCCTCAGAAAACTAAACATGGAGCCCGGGAGTCCATTATTTCTCTCTTTCATTCTCATTTTCCCACAGTTATATAGTGGAGCTTTCCAGAAGCCACATGACATGCATTATTGCAAGAGATTTAATGCAAAAATAGATACGAGAATCCAGCTGACTTCTGTTCAGCCAAATGTTATAGAGATTTGCGAAATAATAGTAATAGTAAAATAATGCCATATCCCTCGCTAAATCTCTGATTTTGAAAAATAAGGCCATTTTTACTAAAATAAATGTGCTCACAGGTAATGGCTTTATCATTTTTAGTGAATTTAAAAATAAATGTTATATTGCTTTCTCAGTTTTAATTTCTTAGAGGATGAATATTGACAGATATAACCCATATAAAAGCTGGTTGGGGTCTTCAATAACTTTCAAGACTGTAAAGGCTTCCTGAAACCAAGACGTTTGACAACTGCTGCTCTACACTGTGTTGCCCAGGGTTTCCCAGCACAGAGTACTCAAGGAGCATTCCTCACACACAGCAGCTCCGTGACACTTGCTGAGTCTTAACTTGGGTTTGAAAAGGCTCCCAAGCTACTGGAAAATCTATTGAGTCAAAACTGTGCCAGTCCTATTTGCTTATTTAATATTTTTACAAAAATACTGCTATTGAAATATACTTTTCCAGCTTTAACTACAGTTTATCATTTGTGATAGATTCAAAAATTATTAGAAGTCTCTCCAAGGAGTGCTTATTGCACACATTTTACCAACTTTGCTTAAAAATATCAGATGCATCATACCGCATAATTCAATAAAATATGACACTTTGAATAATGGTTGCAAAATATGTAATTACTTCCCTGACTTGGACCATTAAACTGAATGGGATCCCATTTTTGCTTCCTTGCCATTGGACCTGGACTTTTCCCAGTTAGAGAATTCTTTATTAGTGTGCACACCATTTACCAGACACTGTGAAAGTTAAAATTCAAAAAAAACTAGAGATGGTTGAGTTGAAACCCCTCATTAAAAAATGAACAGAGGCCCCATGTTAATTACCTTGCTTGAGGTCACTCATTAAGCAGCCAAGCAAAAACTTCTGACTCCAGTATTTATGGCAGGACCTCACTCAAACATTAAGTTCTTTTTCCCCCCACTTATTTTTATTGGTGCATTGTAGTTGTCCATATTAATAGGATTTGCTGTTACATAATCATACATGCACACAGTATAACAATATAATTTAGCCAACATCACTCCCCAGCACTTTCCCCCTCCCTCTCTTTCTCCCACCCCTTGGTTTCTTTCCTCTACTGATAGCCCTTTGATTTTTAGGTCTGCGCCCACCTTTCAGTTATTGCATTCTTTGTACCAGTAAAGAATTCCATTTGGATAGTAATGTTAGGCTTTAAGTAAGTTAACAATATGGGTAATGATCTTACCACAATTGAATATTTATTTGCCAAAAAGCATTGGATACCAAAAGCATGCCAGTGATTGAAATGAATAGGAAATGCACCTTCCTGACATGACGTTAAGTTCTGGATACAAGGGTAGGACACTCAGGGCTGCTACTAAGTTCCCCTTTCTCCTCTTCTCTGAAAATCAATATCTAGACTGATATCAAGAGGCAGAAAAATATTTATGAGGTGTCACCCAAAGTCAGAAGCAGGGAACACCTGGAAGGGATCTGGACTTGCCTGCCACCTCCACTGTTTCTTCTGTGCACTTCCTAACTCCAGATGGGTCCCTCGTTCTTGTAGAGGAAGCGTCACCCTCTGTCTCCCTCTCTTGTGTGGGTGGTTATTCATGCCTGCAACTCCTGCTCCTCATGTTCCCTTGACTCCTGATCTGGTGAACTCCTGACACTGTTAAGCACTTGGCTTTGAATTCATCTCTTCTAGGAACCTCCCTGCACCCCTGCACCCTCTCCATCGCCACACCCTACCCAGGCTGGGTCCTGAGTGCTCTCAGACTATCCTGTGAATACTTGTGTTGACATGTCCCATCTTCCTTTAGCACTAAAATGAAAGCTCCTTAAAGACAGGGACTATATCTTATTGATCATTGTACCCCCTGGTCCCAGCTCAGTGCCTGGCACATGGTAATCTCCTTGCTGTGAGATGGAACCCAGGGCCTCTCCTACACACTAAGTCAATGCTCTGTGATTGAGCTATTACTCCAGCCTTGAATTTGTGTCTTGAACTTTGGGATAGTGTTAACTTGAGGATGCAAAACAACAGCTCCAAGTCAAAATCAGGGTAAGCCTGGCATTTATTTAAAGGGAAACTGAGTGGCTCTCCCTCACATTAAGAAAGTAGCTACCATTTCTGAGATTGTCATGATCTCCACAGGAGCTGGCTTTGTGTTTTGATAGAGAAGTCCAACAACTTTTCTTAAACAGGAAGTTTTTAAATTTCCCAAAATGACTTCGAAGGAAAAGTCAAAATGATTGCAGAAACAGCTAGTGACTTCACTGTACTTTTGCTTGTATTAAAGGTTAGGATGTAAGAGGATCAGATGAAAGATCTTTATCCATTTTTTAATCAATTTATTTATTTTTGGTACTGGGGATTGAACCCAAGTGCACTTAGCCACTGAGCTACATCCCCAGCCCTTTTCATTTTTTGAGACAGGATCTCAATAAATTGCTGAAGCTGGCTTTGAACTTTCATTCCTTCTTCCTCAGCCTCTTGAGTCACCGAGATTACAGGTGTGCACCCTCACACCCAGCCCTTTCATCCATTTTAATGTAACTTATCTATGGCCATGTGTTTTTTAATTCCTCTAAGATAGAGTATCTCAGATATCATTTGCATAGAATAAAGCCACAACAAAAGCCAGATTGCATGCATTAGATGATATGAAAGCTTTGGCAACGGCCATAATGAGCCCTGATTCCCATGTCTCTCTAAATAAAAGCCCATGCCCACTTCTTCTCATTACGCTTATTTATTATTATCTACCCATCATCAAACATTACAGAAATATATAACTTAAAAGTGAAAATTCCTTATACTGTTAATTATTTGTACATGTTCTTTCAGACTTTTCTGTGTATTTTCAATATTACTTTCAAAATTAAGCTCATGATATAATAAGGACCAGAAGGAAAGTGAGGCTCCTTTACGTACCCTAGTCAAATAGTTTCTTTCTCAAATGCAGTCATCACTACCAATTTCTTCTGTATTTTTCTGAAGATTGTCTATGCAAGGAACTTCTTTTTTTTCATTAAGGAGTTGAGTCATCATAAAATCATAAATGCATATAAAATGACAATATGATATACATTTGATCTTAAATCATAGTTACCCCCACATCACCCACATCCCAGTTTCTTGATTCTTCTATATTATGCCCCTACAACAGATATAAGTGTCTCTATATATAAGATTCTGAATTTTTCAGAATTAAATGCTTGCATAAGTATTATTTGACTTGGGGGTGGGTAAAGAGTATGCTACATTGTTGATTATCTCCCTAGATTCCTCCCTATCTTCCCTCCCTCTCCCTCTCCTGCCCCGATAGATGTTCCGCTAGATTATGCATATTGCTATCCTTTTGCTGGGTCTAATACCTGAGTTTGACTACCTTTCACCCAAGCCTGGGTTTTGCTGTAGCCTCCACAGATAAAGGAAAATATTCGACCCTTGAGTCTCTGGGTTTGGCTAACTTCACTCATCATGATTTCTTCCATTGCCATCCATTTACCTTCAAAGACTGCAATAGCATTTTTCTAATAGCTGAGTAGAGCTTCATATACCAGAGCTTTTGGATACATTCATCCAGTGAGGGGCATCTGGGTTGGTTCCATAATTTAGCAATTGTAAATTGAGCTACTATGAACATAGATTGTGCTGTATCACTGTAATGTGCTGATTCTAACTCCTCTGGGAAAATACTCAGAACAGGGATAACAGGTTTGTACTGTGGTTTTTTGAGGAGTCTCCACACTGCTTTCCAGAGCAGCTGTAACAGTCTGCAGTTCCACCAACAGTACGCTAGTGTTCCTTTCTCCACACAACCCCTCCAGCATCTGTTATAATTCATATTCTTCATCTTTGCCAGTCTGACTGGAGTGAGGTGAAATCTTTATTTTGTTTTGATTTGCATTTCTCTAATTATTAGTGATTTAGAACACTTTCTCATGTATTCATTAGCTTGCTCAATTTCCTCTGAGAAGTTTCTATTTAGCTCTCTGACCCATTTATTGATTGGATTGCATTTTTAATATCAAGTTTTTTGAGTTCTTTGTAAAATTTGGATATTAGTCCTCTGTCAGAGGAATCCCAGGCCATGATTATCTCCCATTCTCTGTGTTCTCTCTTGACAGTTTTGACCAATTCCTTGACTGAGCAAAAGCTTTTTAATTTAATGGCATCCCATTCATTGATTTTTGACTTTCTTTCACTTTGGGAGTCTTATTGAGGAAGTCTTTGCTGATTCCCATATGCTAGCGTGTCAGTCCTAATTTTTGTTCTAGGAGTTGTATGGTAGCTGGTTTAATTCCTAATTCTTTGATCCATTTTGATTTGATTTTTGTGCAAAGTGAGAGATAAGGATCTCATTTCAATTTTCTGCAAGTGGCTGTCCAGTTTGTCCAGCACAATTTGTTGAATGGGTTGTCTCTCCTCCATGTTATATTTTGACCCCCTTTGTCAAAGATCAGATGTTTAAAGATTTGTGGGTTTGTCTCAGAGTCTTCTATTCTATTCCATTGGTCTTCATTCCTATTTTGATACCAGTACCTTGCTGTTTTTGTTACAATAGCTCTATAGTATAATTTTATATCTGGTATTGCAAAACCACCTGTTTCATCTTTTTGCAAGGAACTTCTTATAAATCCTTTTTCTTTTTCTTTTTTTAAACAAATGATATCATTCTATATGTATTCTTTGTATGTTTTTTTTCTCTACACATGAAAATCCACCTCATTCTTTCCTGAGGCTACATGATATTTTGTAAGCTACACATAAATTTATTTTTCCTATTAATGAACATTTTAGTTACTTCCATTATTTTGGAATTACAAATAATGCCTTAATAAATAATTGTGCAATTATGTCATTTCCAATGTGACTATTTCTATAAGATGACTTCCTAGAATTAGAATCACTAAGCCAAATGGTATACATTTAAATTTTGGTTAGATTTTGCCAAATTATACTCCCTAGAAAGTTTTACCAACTTACAATTCCATGGATACAGTGCATTCCATTAGTTGAGAAGTGGAAAAATATAGTATCTCACTTAGTTCAATTTGCTCTTCTCTCTTATGTACTTGGCTATCTGTTCATAAGCTTCAGGAGCTATTTGCAGTTACTTTTCTATTTATATCCTTTGTCAACTTTTCCACAGGGTCATTGAGCTTATTGATTTGTGGGAGTTCATTAAGAAATAGGCTCTTAGTACTTTTTTGAACGTTTACCAGTAGTCGGTTTAGTTTCCTCATAATGGCTTGCTGTGCAAAAAATACATTATTCAAAATATTTATGTAGCCAAATTAATGTATCTTTTCTTTTATAGCTCCCTACGTGTTACATTCACTCACGCATTCATTCAACAAGCATTTATTAAGAGTATGCAAGGGCCACAGGTTCTAAATTCTGGAATGCAAATGGACCACCAGCTACACTCGGGGAGTTTATATCCTATTGGAATATTTCAAGGGGCTAAACCTATTGCACTCAAATTGTTTCTGTTCCCTTTACTTAACACGAATGTTGTCCATATAGAGATGTATTTTTTCATAGTTGTACTGAATTCTTTTTCCAGCACATGTCTGTCATAAATGTTATGTATAAGTAAGATGCAGTGGCACATGCCTGTAATCCCAGCAGCTCGGGAGGCTGAGGCAGGAGGATTGCAAGTTTGAGGCCAGCCTCAGCCAGTTAGCAAGGCCCTAAAGAACTTAGTGAGACCCTGTCTCAAAATTAAAAATTAAAAGGGCTGGGGGTGTAGCTCAGTTGTTAAATGCCTCTGGGTTCAATCCCTGGTTTAAAAAAAGAAAGAAAATAGTTCTGTATAACCAGTTGCTTCCTGAGCAAAAAAATGTGCCTTTTTTAACCAGGAGTCAGCAGCTTTTTTCTTATAGAACCAAGTCATAAATATTTTAGATTTCCTGGACCTCATGGTCTCATCACAACTATTAATTCTGCTGTTGTAGCATAAAGCAACCATACATGATGTTTAAAATGAGGAAAGCTGTGTTCTAATAAAACTTTATTGATGAACACTGAAATCTGAATATCATTTACTTTTCATGTCACAAAGCATACTATATTTTTGTTTATTGACTATTTAAAAATAGCGTGGGCACATTCTTAGCCCACTGTCCCTATGTAAATAATCATCTGCTGGCCTGGCCTGGAGGCCACAGTATGCTGATCCCAGCACCAGCTCTTGGGCTGCAAGGCCTCACAAATGTCTTCAGATCTGTGAATGTCTGTGTCCTCTTTTGGAATGAGATTTAGAAACAAGGGGAAGGCCACTGCCAACGCCAACAGAGATAATAGCAATAATAACAGCAATAACGATTAGTTACCGATCACATATTTGGGCATCACACTGAGGCAGCTGCTGCAGAAAACCAAAGGCTGACCGGCTGCAGCTGCGCACACCTGTGATCCCAGTGCCTCTGGAGGCTGAGGCAGGAGGATTGCAAGTTCCAAGTCAGCCTCTGCAATTTAGCTTGGCTCTGTGCCAAAAGAAAGAGCTGGGGTCACAGCTCAGGGATAAACTGCCCCTGGGTTAAATCCCCAGTGACCAAAAAAAAAAAAGAAAGAAAGAAAACAAGGCCTGCTCTCCGGAGCTGCTTGTCCAGCAGAGTTGGTAAACACAGAGTGCGACCTGCCCTTAACGGGAGTGCAGACCAGACGGAACGGACGATCGTCAGGTTCGGCAGGAATCGCGCGGAGCCCCGCGGCCGCGGGCGCCTGGCCCCGCCCCTCCCGGCGGCAAGCCCCGCCCCGCGAGCCTCCGCCCACCGCGCAGCCTCCGCCCACCGCGCGGCCCCTGGCGCTCGGAGCACGCCTGGCTTCGCGGCGTTTTCGGGCGCTGGAACCAGGGCGGGAGCTCTGCCATAGTCGCTGCGTGTTCCACAGCTTGGGACGGAGCTTGGCACCTGCGGGACGACTGAATGAGTCACCTCGCTTCCCGGGTCACCCACTTGGCAGCGGGCAGGTGAAGCCTGTGCGCTCGTAAACATGGAAAGCATGAGTGAAAACGCAGCTTAGCTGCTTCAGAGAGAACCCGGAGGACCGGCTTACTGTGGGCCGACCATTCCACGTGGCAGGGTCGCGAGCGCGGACCCGTTCGCCTTTGCTTCGCTGCCCGTAGGGTAGCCTGGAGCTCATTTCCGAGCGGGAAGCCGAGGCACCCGAGAAGGTGCTCCGTAGAAGAAATGGCTTCAGTTTTCTGCTTCCAGTCCAAGAGTCAAGCAAACCCCGTAGGCACCGAGCACTATTCTCGAGCCCTGGTTTGGCCATTCCTGGACCATTCCACCTTACTGAATGTTTCTGCATGCTAAGAAGGAAGATACGAAAATGTGAAAGTGAAAAAAATACTTTTTAATGTAATTTATGAAAATCTGGCTTTTTTCCAAAAACCATTTCTACATCATATTGATACTCCAAGAGAACACAACTGAGTTCTAAGAAGGCAATTAAGCCTCTTAGGGGAATCAGGGCAGACAATCCTAAGTTAACTTTGTCGGCTTAATCATGCCAGATGACTGCTACTGCATCCACCTTTGTGTTCCCTATAGTCAACCGCAAAATAGTTGTTTAATTAGTTCCTAAGGTCACACACAAAACAATTAACTAGGCACTTAACATGGTTGGATCAGCAAGTGTATAACACAACATTTTTGGACACTAAGGGAGGGTGTGAATGGCGGTGAGATTGGGGGCAGATAGAAGAGGATTTTTTTTTTTTTTTTTTAAGATAGAGGGGCAGTGAGACAGAAAGAGACAGAATCAATTTTTATTGAATTTTTCACATGGCTTTCTGACACTTAGTTGTGTACGTGGTGCTGGGGTTTGAACCTGTGTACTTGCACATACTGGGCAAACACCATAACCGCCAAGCCATCTCTCCAGCCCCAGGAATGTTTGATATGGTCTTTGCCTATACAAACATACCAGTTGCAACCAAGTGCCATTAGGCTCTTTCTGGCCTTATAGTCATCTTGTCATACTGAACCTTAATTTTATCCATTGCGAAGCTGGGGTGCGGAAGTTGTTAATTACTCAACTAATTTCCAGCTTACAAACTTTTTGTAAATTTAAATACCACCCTGGCACATTCAAGCCTTTGTGTGTGTGTGCATGACAGTAAGAAAAAAAGCCCACACTGCATAAAATTAACTTCCTTTCCACTGTAGGTGTTAAAAACAGCCAATAGGTATGTCTAGAGAATCACTATGAGCCCAGCTAGGTGCTGGAGATAAAATGCATGGTTTGCAGTCTAGTATGTTTCCTACTTCTTAATCTTCATCTTCTAAATGTGTTCAGTATTTGATAGAGTAAGAAAAAAAACAGGTAAAAACACATCCTGTGGGAGCTATATGGGACACATAAAATGAATTTGGCTTTGTTGAAAAGCATTCTTATTTCCTATGCAATTGGCATGTGGTAATTATATTTGCTTTCTAATTCCTAATGAGCACTTCTTAAGTAATTGGCACTCTGTTCATGCTTCCCAGTACTAAGAATTATACTGGATAACCTCCACGGAAGTGGGTATGTGTAATTTGAACTTAAGGGGAAAGCATTCACTGTAATTGAAATCAGTTTCCCTGGTGCATTTAATATTGGCATACCAAGAAAGGGAAGGGAAGTCACATAAAATTATGATTAAAAGGGAGTTTCTCAGACATTTCAAGGGTTGCTTCACACAGTCACCTAGGGAAGAAGTGGGTAAACCCATGGTATTCCCATGGCCTAGAGCCCAGAAGTCTGCAGTGGAGAATCAACAGAAATTGCCAAGGTCAGTTCAGTGGAGTTCAGCAAACCTAATCTAATACCAACCATAAAATATGTACTTTGCTAGAGACAAAAAAATCAACTAGATGCAGCTTCAAAAGTTCTTGATAATTCATCAAGCAGTTTACAATACTTGGGAATAGAACATAATAACAAAGAATTGTTTGTGATATAAGCAATTATAATTCCTTGATAGAGTTTTAACTTCAATTTAAATATATTTTATTAAAGCCAGTATAGGTCTTTTACAGACCACAATATACTTCCTAAAGTTTGATAAAGTGATTTATGGAAGAGTAAAAATATATCATCGTTTATACAGAAGAACTTTGCTATTATTTCTTATTAGGAAGCAAGATGAAAATGGGCAAATAGAAAAAACTATAGTGAGTTATGCTGATGGCAGGGAAATGATAATCTCAACTGGCTTCTTTTTAGATCTTTAACTTGTTTCCAACAAAGTTCATGTCACAGAGACCATTGTGTTTATGTGCAGGCACCAAAGCCTATCAAGATAATAACAAAGATATCCCCAAAAGAATTAACTATAACACTCACAAGATAGGTGTTATTAGCTGACAAAAAAGAAAGAAAATTTCAAATTTCTTAAGCCAAAAGCACAGAAGAAATAGAAATTGTTAAAGGCCAGATGTGAATATCATCAGCCTTGACAGTGACAGATGGTGTAACTGAGAGAAGTTTGGAGGCTGGAAGGAGAGCATAGGTGCTCTAATATCTGCAAAGAAGGCAGCCCACAGCAGGGCACCAGTGGCTGCTGACCAAGGTCCAATGGACTACACAGAATTGTAAGTGCTTTATACAAGGTTACAAATGTAACCACTAAAATAACTAAGTATAACAGCAGAAAGAAGGTCAGGAGGAGGTGGGAGGCTAGAGAGGAGGTGGGATGGAAGTACTAAATTCCTCAACTTATCAGGAAGCTGATAGATACTATCTCATGTTGAGAAATCAAGAAATAACTTAGAGTTTTGGGGATAACCACCAAAAATATTAAAAGTAGGCATGATTACAAGCATGTGCCTCTGAAGTATGGAACAAGCAAACAGTGGCAATGGGCAAAAGCAATTTTATTCTTTAGAGCTCTGCACTGCTTGATTTTAAAAACAAGCATATTGACCATTTTTATTGATGCATAGGTAAATGAATACCTGAACAAATAAATATTCTGAACTTATACATAAAAGACAAGATATTCTGTGTAAAAAAGTAGAAAAGAGCAAGATAGAATAATACCTCAAATATTATTTTGTTGTTTCAAAAATATTTTTGTTGATCTATGAAATATGTTTATAAATATTAAGAAAATCCTTTAGTAGTGCCTTCCTCTGGAGGGAGTGGGGCTGGTGAGGAGGGATGGAAAAAGACCCTGTTGTTCCTTCCATGTGCACTTCTAAATCATTCAAAATAGTTATTAGGAGCATCTGTAAGTCTTGAAAGCATAAAAGCAATTTATAAAAATCAATAAGTTAAAGAAATCAAGAAATTGGCAAAAATACATTAAAATATTAATACAGGTCCATACACATAGGTATCCTTTCATTGGTTTAACAAACCAATACTGAATTCCTACTGTGTGTTATGCTTGAACTAATCACAGGAGAAACAACAATAAACAATACAACGCCTGTCCTCAAAGAATTCATAGAGAATGGCACAATGGAAAATAAACACACAATTATACAACAGTGATAAATGCTCCGATAGATGTAACCACCGAACATTGGAGAAAGATAAAGAAGAGACACCTGCCCCTACCCAGCAGCATTAGGCAGACTTGCTGGAAGTAACTATGTCCAAAAGGAATATAGATACCTAGCGTAAAGGTGTATAGGGGGCGTTTCCTTCTGTGAGTATCTGTACTTATACATGCACATGGGTCTAGAAGTAAAAGCAAGTAAGCCATGCTAATAATAGCAAGAGAACGCCTAAGGTTCTGGCTTACAGAGCCTCCATCCTTGGCTCTCCTTCAGAAGCTCCAATGATCAAGATTTGCAAGGCTTTGGGGAGGCAAGAGGAGGAAGCAAAGGTAATATTCCGAAGTTCCTGAGCAATCCAAGCTCCCTGGGAAATTTGGGGAGCATAATGAAGTAGAACCACAGTAGACTCAAAGACAAATATTTGAATAATGGTCCAGCGTCTTTTCTTGGCTGATCGCAATGCACTGGACCAAATAAAGACTCTTTTCCTAGACCGCCAGCCTGAGGGTGAGAAGGGCATTTCCCGGGTCACAGTGACAGCGACTTGCACAAACAGAGCACACCTTTTCTGACTTGCGGCCTTTGTTGCATCCCTTCTCCGCACCAAGGAAGAGACAGGCAGGAAAGCTAAAAATGGTTCTGTCCAGAAGGTCGCAGTATCTGGTGTTAACCAGCTTTGGTTTCCTGATCCCTGCTCCGCACGCACACCCGGTTCTTGGGAGACGCTGCCTGTGGTTTCAGAGGAACGCAGGCCTTGGCAAGGCGCTCAGCATTTTCAAGTCTGCACGTGTACCTGAGTTGCCACGGCTTTGCAGTGCTTTGCTGGCAGGTTAGTTATGCCCTGCAGTACTTTCGGTTGGTTTTTATGGTCTTTAAAGCCACCGTGAAAGTCCATGGGCCTGGAATTCAAACTTCTGAAATATTCTACTCTGTTGGGGGAGATCTGAGTGTTCAAACCTGTTTCTTTTTGCAACCGGAGTGTCAGCATTTAAGACAAGATGAATGCGATAAGACAATGGCAGAGGAAACTGTGGGTTTATGTCTCCAGGTGGGCTAATTTCCAAATTACACTGGAGAAAATTGCTCAGGATAATTTCACAGATTTCCTCCATGGTTCATAGTGGCAGGATTGTTGCACCTGCAAAATTTAATTACACGTTTATTTTTTTTTTCTACAGCAAAGATATCGTTATAATTGGAGGTTTCTTGTCTTAGCCAAACTTGTTTCTTGTAGAGCCCAGGAGAAACAGTTTTATCCTGGGAATGAATAATGATGACGTGAGGCTATCTAACATAATTACTACGCAGATTTCAGGTTACTTCATTTTATCTCCAATGAAATCACCGGAATAACCTAGGTGGAGAGTTTTGATCTTCACTCCAACTCACCTTTGTCTTCATCTGTTGGGTGACAATGACGCACTTGGAACTGCAATATAGAACATTCGAATTCCATCTGGAGGGATCGATGCAAGGATATTTTATTAATGTAATATTGGTACTTAAGATAAATATGTGAATGAATTAGATTCATTTTGACAGATAGGTAGTAAGTAACTTCTACGCTCAAAGCACTGTGAAAAGTTTAAAAAAGGAGGAGGCCTGGACTGAGAGCACTTGCACTCCTGAGAATTATGGGTTGTGTGTGTGTGTTTGTGTGCATAACACCATAGTGAAAGAGTGTGGTAACAGGGCCCATTTTGAATGAGTTAATCTTTCTTAAAGACTAGAGGATACTATAGGCTGGAAGGGCCTCAATATGCAGTCCTATGGCAACATGAACCAAGAATTGATTTTTAGAACAAATATCTGATATTAGCTTATTTATTGATCAGCTTTTATAAAAGGAGAGAAAAGAGTGTGTATTTTCCATTTTCTATTATTTGGTTTTCTGCTAATCCAGCAGCATTGTTGAAAATTATTTTATCATGTATTAGTCATGATCTGTAAGAGACAATAGAACTATGTGCCCAAGAAGGAGGAAAAATGGTAAAATGAGAAACTGAACAACATCAGTGAAAGGGTACCTGGGTCTGAGTGCCTCACTAATGATTTTGAGATTTTATGTATAGCCAGGTTATATTACCTATGACTATCATTCCAGGACACTGAAATGTCACAAATGCTTGTTGTAAGATTGAGATATTGAGTCTGACAGGGTTAGAACCACTGGTTCTATCAATCTGTTAACACATTGGCATAGACTGTATATTAGAAAATCAACCCTTATCTTAGTAGTAACTATTCAAAGTCATTTCCTCCAAACTTAAGCCTTCTGGGGGAGGGCCTCTGTGTACTTGATCTTTTCCAGAATTTTTTCAGTCCCTACACTAGGTTGACCATCTTGAAATCTAATTTACTCTAATGAACTAAAATGGGAGCACTTTCCTTGGGTTGTGGTCCCCTTGATTTAGTATCTCAGGGTTTACCACCATGGGGCACCGTTCCTGAGTAAGTAATTGGTTGGTTGTTTGAAAGATACATTAAAGAAAAGAAAGCTGGAGAAGTTGGAGCACCAAGCCATCCATATAATTCCCCATTCCATTTTACAGTTCCTGTCCCAGAAGCAACCAAGCACCTCACCCATTGCCAGAGCCCCACACCCTGACTTCTAACGGGATCATCATATTGCCAGTCATCCAGAGGTTCGCATCTTTTTCCCCTGCTGATAATTCTAGCCCTAACAAAATCCCACCAAAACCAATAAAAAAAGAACTGGGTATAAAATGAATTGTGTACTGGTTTGTACCATGCCTGAGGTGTTTCACTTTCCTTGAATCATCTGAAGCAACTTTCTCACAGAAAGAAATTTTACTTGCCATCCTGTAATGGTGTCAGCTAAGCATAAAATCCTAACATGAGGTCAATTTTATAAAATGTATACAGAATTAAATAGTATCACTGTAGAGCATTCTCACAGATTAAATTCACTCTGGATTAATTTGTTCCTTTTGACTGCTACATAAATTCTTCATGCTATTACTGGAGAGGTGAATGAAGCACTATATATGTTGATATAGTCTATCAAAGATTATGTTTGCTACTATGATTTTTTTAAATGAAGGTCTACTTGAAATGGATAATACTATGACTACCAATTAACATGCACAATGACCATAGGATTCAAGAATATCTATAAATAACCAGATATGGACCTTTTTTAGAAATACAATATCTTGATTATTTTCTTCTTTTTGTTAAGATTTGAGCAGTTTTTCCAAAGTTTGGAGAACTGAAACTCAATTATTCATTTACGTACCCATTTATTCATTCAATAAGATGTATTTACTGACCTACTGCAAGCATCAACACTGGTTCCTATTAATACAACAGTGAATGGAGACCCAGTCCCTGCCCTCAACTAGCAAGAGGATTCTTTTTTCATATTCAGTGGTTACTTGGATATAATGGATATGTACCAGCCTAAATATTTTATGATTATTACAAGTAATAGAAGTAAAGAATTTGGAAATGTCATCTGGCAAATATTATATACCCTTAGTATCATGGAAGTTCCTGGAACAAGCTCAGGGAGAAATGAGTTATCCTCAGTGTGATTGAGACATTCTCAGAGAGTAATGGAGCTATGTGTCACTGGGGCATCCTTAGGAAGTGATGGAGCTATGCTCAGCGTGTACTGGGAATCCTCAGAAAATAATAAAGTTATAATTACAGGAAGACTGGAGCATTCTAAGACAGAGTGGAGTCACCCTCAGAGTATGACTGGCACATCATCCTCAAGTACAATGGAGTTATGCAATCCCATGAGGAGAATTTCTGTGTTCCAGTCCCCAACGTCTGAATCACAGGAACCATAGAGTTCTTTAATGTCAGAGAATGAAAGCAACCTAGTTGTTTTCAGATGAAGGACCTGAAGTCCAGAAAAATCCCATTTGCCTCAAGTTGGAAGCCTCATAACATATTAGATATGCTCAAGCCGAGTCCAGTTCCCTGATGAGGATTTCTTCGATGAACTGCTTGTAATCAACCACATATTCTAGAAGATTCTCTTTGTGAGATTCTTCAGATTTTGCTCTTTCTCATCTTTGGTCCTCAAGCATCTTCCTCCTCCAATTTGTTTGTTTGATGGTTTTGTTTTGGTACAGGAGCTTGAACCCAGAGGCACTTCACCACTGAGCCACATCCCCAGTCCATTTTATGTTTTTATTTTGAGACAGGGTTTCACTGTTATTTAAGGTCTCACTAAGTTAGTGAGAGTTAGTCTCGAACTTGGAATCCTCCTGTCTCAGCCTCCACGTCACTGGAATTACAGGCATGTGCTGTGGCACCTGGCTTCCCATTCTCTTCAGTATGACCTCTATAATACCCCAAAGGGTGACCCTGAGCTCCTGGCTCCATGAAACCCACATGGATTATTCCAGAGTGTATTTAGCTCTTCCTATTTGGAACAGAGTAGCTTTACCACCTTCTTGTGAAGATGGCCTAATTGTATTATTGGTCAGTTTTACTAATACCTGTCTTTTTGCAATATTGAAGTCAAGGTTCTTTGGTCACAGAAAAGTCAAGCTCTCCCTGCAAACTGATTTGCTATTCTCACTCATGGGTCCTTCCCTCACTCGTCCTATAAAATTGGTTTGTCCTATAACCATGTGGCTTAAGTTGACCTGGGTGCCAACTCTATCTGATCTTTTAATTAATTGACCATAGATTTCTAATTTATTCAGGAAGAAGGTTGAGGACCAAGTTAGACAAGGACTTTCATAACCCTAGGTAAACTGGGAATCATCTGTTCTTTGTGAACAAGCTAACGGCACCCTCCTTCCCCCTCAACAATTAATGTAACAACTTAGTTGTCATTGTCAAGAGAGTCAAGGCAATATGTCCCCCTCCCTTCCTCCCTGCTATGAGTCCCAAATGCTTTGCAAGAATAGCCTGACAGCCTGAATAGGAGAGAAGAGTGCTACTGGGGGCGGGAGAAAGGCGAGAGAGGTAGGAAGTGTTTCTTTTCCATGACATTTGAGCTGTGAGTTGTCAGGAAGGAAGAGATCTGAGTGGGTTGTTTTTTTTTGTTTTTTTTTTTTTTTTATCAGTTACAGAGTGAAACTCTGCCCAAAGAACTGAGCTGATGTTTCAGAGTCCTGGGCAGCACTTCTGTAGTTCTTGGGTGGCAGCTATTGGTGTAGTGAAGGAATATGGCATTTAGAATCCAACCCTTGGGTTCAGTTCTTACCCCTGCATCTTAATACCTTCATTATTTGGGTACAAATTGTTAAATAATGAATAATAATAGCACTCTTTCATTTTTGTTGGGAAGTTTAAATGAGATAATACATGGGAGAATGTCTTGTACACTCCAACACACCATGCAAAGCTCCATTCCATATTATCATTTAAAATATCTCAGCTCAGTCCTTATGTTGAAATACTGCTTAGGCAATGGAGGTGGATTCAATTAACAGCAAGTGCTTTTTTAAAAGATTAAACAGCAATTCCTCTCTCTTCCCCCAACTCAAATTTAAAAAAAATTTTTTTGTTGTTTTTGTTTTTCCCCAAACCAAAAAAAGAACACTGTTTATTTTCACAAAGAAAATGCATCTGGAATGCTGCTATGGATTTTTCACAGTACCAACAAAGGTCAGTTTAGCACAGGAAAATATCTGAGTAGTTAGACTTCCAATGTTTTGTTTCCAGTCTACAGAACTGGGTATCAAAAGTATATTTGTCAGCAAATTAGTTACAAATTAGCAGGGAGCAAACAGTGTTGGCCTCAATTAAGCCCTCAATGGATCATGTTCATTATTTTTTACTTGTATCATTCTAATGTAAGAGGATATAAATGACTACCTTTCTATCCTACCTCATTTTTTTTTCCAAGAGAGGACAGTGAGAGAGAGAGAGAGAAGGAGAGAGAGACAGAGACAGAGAGAATCAATTTTTATTGAGTTTTCCACATGGCTTTCATTGCTCTGACACTTAGTTGTGTACGTGGGTGCTGGGGTTTGAGCTCATGTACTCACTCATGCCAGACAAGTGCAATAACCATCAAGCCACTGCTCCAGCCCCACTACCTCATTTTTTAATGTCAAAGGAAAAATTATTAAAAACTGCATGAGCTTGCCCACTTAATATTTGTTAACTACTCCACTTTCTCCCCTTGATAATTCCTCTTATATTACTTTGACTGTAATTGGACTTTCATTTAACATTACCTTATGGAATCTGTTCATCATGCTTCATCAAGTAGAGAGGAAATAGGAAATGAATTTTCCAATGACCCTAGAAGAAAAAAAGATCTAAAATATGGTGCTAACTTAAAATCCTACAAATGTTTAAGAAAATAAGTCTTGATCAACTTGATTTTTATTTCATGTACAATATTTTTCCGAAAATACATAATTCCAGTGCTGTTTCTCTTCTGACAAAGAATGAGAGAGGATCCTTATGTTAAAATGCAGTTGAGAGAGGGAAAGAGAGAGGAAAAATTATTTTAAAATAGGTTTGAGAGGCTGGAGCAGTGGCTCAGCAGTTATGGCACTTGCCTGGCATGTGCAAGGACATGAATTTGAACCCCAGCACCACCTACACAACGAAGTATCAGAGCAACGAAAGCCACGTGAAAAACTAAATAAAATTGATTCTTGCTCTCCCTCTCCCTCCCTCTCTCTCTCTCTTTCTCACTGTTCCTCTCTCAAAAAAAAATAGATTTGAAAGAAATTTCAATCATCATCCTCAACGTGTGTATTCACCTCTTTTCCTATGGAAGATGTTTAAAAGCAACACTAAACCTCCATTGCTGGACCAACAGCTATCTCTGATTCCCACCCACCCCTGAGGGTCCTAAGGCAATGACTCTTCCCTTACTCTCAAGAAAGTACCGTTGAAATTGCAAGCCTATTCCAGAGCAGTTGTTATGTAATTTTTATGTAAATAACTTTCCAATTTTGGCACCTTTGAATTAGTAGCACATTTCTTGAAACACTGAGAAATGCCTGGGGATTTCTTATCCTAACACAAGGAGTAGCAGAAACTATGCAATTCCCTGTTCTGGGGAATGCACTAAAAAGTTAGGGACCTCAGGGACATTTGCTAGTATCTCTTTATAAAGTGATTTGTAGAAAATGAGGCAAGTGATATCAAAGTATTTGAACTCCATAGCAGAGTCAGGGTCAGCAGGAGACCCTCAGAGTCCTTTCCTTTCATTTCTTCCCTAACTCCCAGAGAGCCAAAGGAAATCCCCCTTGATCTTTTGTCTCAGAGAGCCATTCTTTGTGGCACTGCCCTCAGGCTGATGTCTCAACCAGCCTGGGGACACTTGCCTGAATGAAAATGAACAGATGGCTGGGTCACAATCCCCTCCTATTCCCTTTGAGATCTTGCCTCCAAAACAGAGCTTGGGAGATTATTGTGTAATGTTCTCCAAGCCACCAGAGGAAATGCCAGTTGTGTGGGCTGTGACTTTGGGATGAGACCACAGAGCCTGTAGAGTCAAGTTGAACCTCCAAGTGCCAGCCTCCTGGATTTCGGCATACAGGCTGCTCCACAGAATGTGCGTGCAGCTGCGCTGTGAACAGACTCCCTCCCCACACTGCAAGTTCAGACTTCCCAGACGGATCTGACAGGTTGGAAATCTCTTCTGTACACCCATCCTCGCCTTCCTTAAGCAGTGCAGTCTTCTCGGAGAATTTTGAACTAGCTCAGAGCCTGGCAGTGCAGTGGGAGTAGCGGGTCCCATCAGTTTGTTTGGGGACAGAAGGAGCTGGGTGGAACCAGTCCTGTGCCTCGCCTCCAAGTGCAGGTGTGAGGCTGGTGAGGTAGGAAGTGCAGCCAGGGAAAACTCAGGGCAAGGGGCAGGATAGAAATGTCCTTATGGAAACCAGCTTCCTACTCCTTATTTAGATCACAGATAAAGCACTCAGATCCTTGGACAGACCATGAAGCCTTAAAAAAAAATCCAAGAAGAAAATAGTTAGAAATTCCCCGATCTTGCATTGAAATAGTTGGCAATATTAATTTCAGCTACTTGATTGACATTTCAAAACAGCAAACCAGAAGATTTAATTCAGTTCAGCAAATAAACATTGCTCACATTATGTGCTTGGGTCTGTGTTAGGCCCTGGGTATAAAACTGATCAATGGACCACACGGTTCAGATTCCACCAAGATGTGAGGGTTATCTGGAGCAAGAAATGTAAAGAATACTTTCTTTTTCCTAAAATAAATATAATGTCATAAATCCAGAGAGAAAAATATTCAGAGATAAAATACTTCTTGAGGGGCAAATTCCTACAATAATAATAAAAAATAACAGTGATGTGTATACTTAGTACAGATCTATTTTTGTCTTTCATCTAATGAATTCAAAGAGTTTGGTAACCACTGCTGAGTTAATCTTTAGTACTAAACCTGACTCTTCCATCTTTCTTCGAAAAAGAAAGTTTTTAGCACTAACACCGTTAGTGCCACAGGGAAGATGTTCTGGAAACAAAACATGTTCACCCCCATACCAGCATCAAGCAGCAAATAACAGGGTCCAACTTATCCAGAAAAGTGGGGTGAGATTCAGAAAAATCAAACTAATGCCCACAAAATATATCACTGAGAAAAAAAATATACATTTCTTCAGGAAGACAGGAAAAACTCTATCACTTACCATGGGGCATTCTTGACAGGATCTCTGCTTCTTTCAGACACTTAAAGTACGTTCTGGGAAGACTCAATTCATTCTCAAAAAGGGAATTTAAATCATCTTGCTTTAAAAACAGAAAGGACAATCTCCAAGTCCTTTGATGGGATCCCTCAGAAACACATCCCTGTGAAGGGAAAGGTTATGAATGAAAGAACTCAATTGTGTGCAAAAATAAAGTGGAACTCTGCCAGAGATAGAGATGATCTGGAACAGAACTGATCCCTAATTACATAGTAATCGGATCCTGAGCACCCTTACAGGGCTGTCCTCCTCTTCAAAGGATCCGACAAGTATCAATGGATTTGTCACCTCTGTTCCTTTCATTGACTCCAAGATAGCTGCTCTTTAAAGAAAAAAACTGGTCTAACTTTTGAGTAGACTTGACTCACATTGTCATATTCTAGGATACTGTTGTAAGTATCTCTTTCATTTTGGTATTTTATGATATTTCCTTTCCCCTCATTTTTGAATAGATATTATACCTTCTATGACTCTGGAAAGCTGTTGTTACAAAAACGTGCATACACACACACACACACACACACTCCACATAGTCTTTCTGGGGAAGTATTATTACAATAAAACCATATAGAAGTATTACCATAGAACAAAGATCAGAGATAGCTACATGAAAGTCTCTAATATGTGGAAGCTGAACCTTAACGCATAACTAGGAATGTGTCAGGCATGTAAGGGAAGAACTACTAGGTAGAGGTGAGCTGCTTGGAGAAATGAACATTGATGACCCAGATATAAGGCAAAATGCAGAGAGGCTAGAGCCCAGGGCTGAGGATAGGGTTCTAGTTAGTTGGAGTGAGACTGCAAAAGTGACTTGAAGTTTTCACAGCTAGAAAGCGACAGTGCTGGAATTCAATGAGGCTGTCTGGCTCCGTGTCCATGCCCAGTCTAGCTTACCACCTCCCTGACTTTCCTTATACAAAGAGTAAGATGAACGCAACGAGCTAACAGGTGATGCGAGCGAATAAATCCACAATTACAACACAGGCGACAAGCGTCTACAGAATACCTTCTCTGCACCAGGAATGATGCTAAGTAAGATGAGTACAAAAGTAGATGAGTAAGTCCTTCTCTTTTGAAAGCCCTAAGGACTGAAGATAAGAAGACTGGCCATTATAAAGCATGCCATTGCTATAAAGCATATAAAGCATGCATGGGTCTGTTCAAAGCGCCAAGGAATCGTAGGGGAGATTTTCCATAGACAGTCCAAGAATATGCCTCAAAGGACTTGATTTGAGACTAGAAGACGAAATTCAGGGGGTGGAGCCATAGGTACTGGTAGGATCATGGTTGTTACTAACATGCATGAGTACTTCCAGTGTGCTAGGCATCATTCTAAGCACTTCACCGTATTACCTCATTTCCTTCTCATATCAATCCCCCATTCTGCAAAGACACGGACATAGAGAAGTAAGCATTTTTGCCTGAGATCACGCAATGCACAAGTGACAGCGTCTCAATTTGAATCCAACTTGTTTGGGGCCGGAGCCCATGCACTCAACCACTACATGTACAGTCTTGCTGTAAAAGACACTGCTGAAGCCAGGCAAGGTTTCTAAGAGGAAATAACATGGGAAATCATGTCCCAAAGATCTCTGGGAGTTCAGTTGTTGAGCAAGAGAATAAGGAGGATGCCAGGCTAAGGGAGTCTGAGCCAAGGTATGCAGGACAAGAGTGTTGTCAAGGAAGGAGTAACTAGTAACTAACGAGAGGGCAGGATGGGTGTCGGGGGAATGGTGACCCCCTAGAGGAGTAGGCAGGAAGCATTTGGGTCTCATTTGTTGGTTTTCATAGAAGAGAAACGAACACAAATAGCCCAAGTTAAGGCACATGAAGGCATTCCATGGACGTCCAGGGATGAGAAATTGAACACGGTCTGGACAGATTGGGAGGCCACTCATTCTTCTGTGGGTGATGCTGCCTCCAGTCTCGACTTTTACTCTGTTCCCTGCATCACTGAACAGTGAAAGTGGTCTGATTTAGAGTCATGCCATTGGAACCGGAGAGTATCAAGGGAATTTAACATGAATGAGGGAGCAGTGGAGGTGACCGCCAGGTTCTTAGCTTGGATACACTATAGAGATGGGAAATAAAGAAGGACAAGCAGGTTTAGAAGGCGTTCTGGACTGACCTGTGTCCCCCCCAAATTCATACATTAAGGCTCCAACCCCCAATGTGACTCTATTTGGACACATAGTCTTTAAGGAGGTAATTATGCAAATGAGGTCATAAGAGTGGGGCCCTAATCTGGCAGGGCTGCAGTCTTTATAAGAAGAGAGAGAGACACCAGAGATCTCTTTTTCTCCCTCCACACTTTCACACAGAGAAGAAGCCACGTAAGGATCCAGAAAGAAGGCAGCTATCTACAACCAGGAAGAGAGGCCCCACTGGAAACCCACCCTGCAGGCACCTTAATCTTGGACTTGTAGTCTCCAGAACTGTGAGAAAATAAATTTCTTTTGTCTCAGCAGACCAGTCTGTAGCATTTTGTTATGATAGCCCACGCTAATACAGAGGGAAAAAAAAAACAATTTCCACAAGGATAAAGACACCATAGATAGATTTGAAGCAAATAGTGAGTTAAAACTGGTAGGACTCAGAGCTTCAGTGGAAGCTGAGTGGGGAATGAACTTGGGACAGGGGTGTTGTCCCGATTTTTCATCTTGGATTAAGGTGAAGTTGGGTAACTTTCCCTATACCTGAGATGTGAGAACTGTAGAGCAGAAGATGCAGTTAGTATTTCTTGGTTGTAAGCGAGAGAAAGTTAAGTCTGGAGTATTGTACCATAGGGATGCAGTGGGTCTATAATGGAGGTGGAAGCTTTCCGAAACTCAAGGTCAGGCCCATCAGAGGCCCAAGTAGAAGTAGGTCTGGACACAGAGCAGCCCTGGGGCCCCCAGCAGATGCTCACGCTAGGGTGCCTAGCTTCCTCGACTCTGCACCCAGTTTTTCTTGCTACTGACTGACTTACCCTCACTATAATTTCTAGAGAGACTGGCTCAGGAGTTTCAATCCAGGCTCCTGTACTGGTTGTCCAGCCTAGGGATTGGTTGCCCAGGGACCCATCTCTGGTAACATCTGTTGTAGCTACTGGGCATGTGATGAACAATCTGGTGTGACAAGTGGCTGTGGGCAAGACATCATCCCCTAGAAAAGTCTGGGGGCATCTGGTATTGGGGTATCAGGTATTGTAACAGAATCATCTAAGGTGAAGGGTAGGGGCAGTCAGAAGCTCATTATTTTAATTTTCAGCTGGTTTGGTTTGGAGGTCTTGCCTGATTTGCAAGCAGTGGGCGCAGGGCATATTCAACAGGTACCTAGAGATGTGAGCCACTCAGCAGAGAAGTGAAGACCACAGAAACAGGGTTTAGAGGTATCACACATGGACCTATTCCTATTAAATAGACAACAAAGGAACACACACTCAGGGTGAAAACTTCAAACAATACCAAAGTAAAGAGAATAGGAATTTCAAGTGCCTCAATACCCCAAAAGTCACCACTGTAAATTATTTGTATTGAATCCCCCCAGGCATTTATATTTGTTCAGTATTTTTTGGTTCAGTTTTTATAGTTCAATTTTTTATTTCCCTAAAGAGACTTCATCTTTTCATTAATGTTCTTTACTTGTTTAATAAAATGCCTTGGAGATGCGCCACTCAACACTTATAAATCTGTTATGTTTTTATATCTATGGCTAGTGTTCTGTAGAGTAGATGAGACATTATTTATTCAACATCCACTTCTAAAATTAAATTATGTCCAGTGATTCTGAAGTATAAACAATGCTTTAAGAGCATCCTTGAACATGTATTTTTTTGTTCACAGCTCAGATTCTTAGAAATGAATTGCTGAGTTGAAAGGGATATGCATTCTACTCACTGCATCTACTACCAAGTGCTCTCCATGAAACGGTACCAATGTATACTTCTACCAATAACTCAGGATGCGCGTGCTAATCCCTCCATGCCCCTGTCAATGCTGCTTAGCTATTTTGGGTCACGGACTCCTTGAAGATTCTGCTGAAAGCTGTCATTGTTCTAGAACATATGCAAATGTACATGTACATACATGGAACATTTTGCAGTTTCTGTGGGTTTGCAGGCTTCCTGAAGACCACCCAGAGAATCCTCAGGCCTTCTATGAAGAAGCCCAGAATAGACGCATGTGAACAGTTCTCTCAGTGCAGGGTAGCGGGTCTCCGTTATAACTGCACAGAGGAATCACCCAGGCCCAGCCACTGCCCAGATCAATTCAGTCAGGGTCCCTGCGGAAAGGATCGCATGAGTATTTTTGGCAAATTCTCCACGTGATTCTAACATGCAGCTAGAACTACTGTAATGAGGAGAGGCTTGAAGAATAAAAAGAAGGAATTTGATGACAGAAAACAAGAGAGTGTAGCAGGGGCTCTCCAGGACCACCATCCTGGCTACAGGAGTGTTAATGAATGAGTCTGGGGTAGGACCTGGAGTAGAGGGACGTCTTTTTGTTGCAAGACTCTTCAGCACACACATGTAGAGCACCCATGTCACCTAAGTTAAACACTTTAAAAATGGCATTTGGTCATATTTACCTTACTTCGTTTTGTTGGAGGAGGGTTAACATTTCCCTCTTACTCATGACATTGGCTTTTTTTTCAATTCCCCTGGTAATGTGAAGGTTTAGCCAACTTTGAGAACCACCGTGCATTATGATGCCTCCCAAAGAGACAAAAGCCCCAAGGAGGAGAGTAGAGGAAGAAAAGTCCTTTGCAACCCCAAGAACTTGCAGGTGACCCAAGGGCCTTGAAGAAAGCATGAAACATAAAGCTCACTGCCTTCACCTTCAGGCAGAAGTAGCATTTGGAGCTGGGCCGTGAAGAAGCAAGATGATTTAGATCAGCAGGGGAAGAAGAAGAGCTGCCCAGTGGGAAAGGAGCCAGAATTTTAGGACTGGGCCAACTAGGATTCAGGCCTCCAACCATCTCATTGCCCTGGAGGCTCAGCCAAGGGAGTGATGTGAAGGATTCCTTCCCCCAGCCCTGCTGGAGTGGCTCAGGAAGGCTACCAGGCTTCGTGCCCTCATCCCCAGTCCCCTCTTTCTGTACTGAGTTAGTCTACTTTCTCTCGCTATAACAAAATACCTGAGACAGTGTGATTTATATAAGAAAAGAATTTGTTAGTTTTTTTTTTAAAAGAGAGAATTAACTTTATTTTTTTCATCTGACCCTCATTCCTCCAACACTTAGCTGTGTATGTGATGCTTGGATTCAAACCGAGGTCCTCGTCCATAATAGGCAAGTACTCCAACCACTGAGCTACCATTCCAGCCCAAGTAAAGAAATTTTATTTTGGCTCACGGTTCTGGGCGCTGGAAAGTCCAAGAGAATGTTGTTTAATAAGGGCCTCGTGCCGCTTCAACTCACGACAGAAAGCAGAAGGGCACACAGGCATGCGGGGAAGGGAGATAAAACACATAAGGAGGACTTGCTTTGTAACAGCTCATTTTTTTTTAAATCAAATTTTATTTAGTTTTTCATGTGGCCTTCATTGCTTGGGCACTTTGTTGTGTATATGGTGCTGGGGTTTGAACTTGCATCCTTGTGCATGCCAGGCAAGCGCTGGAACCGCTGAGCCACCGCTCCAGCCCCAACAACTCATTTTTGAGGTAACTAATCCAATCCCCGAAGAAAGGCATTCATCCCTCCAAATGACTTCATCACTTCTGAAAGCCTCTACCTCCCAAATCCACCACAATGACAACCACATTTCAAACAGGCGTGTGGTGGGGGTAGGGAGGTATACAGCCCATTCAGGCTGTAAAGGGTATGTTTTTCCCTTTCTCCTAGGCCAATGGTTCTCCCAGTGGGGTGGGGGCCAGGAACCAGCAGCAGTATTGGGAGACTGCACCTTCTCAGCCCCACCCAAGTATGGCTGTGTCAGACACCCCGAGGGCAGGTCCAGCACTCCACGTTTCTGCAAAGTTTCCAGGTGTTTCAAAGGCATGCTCAGGTTTCAAGGTTACCCTTTGGGACTGCCATCCATGTCCACGTATCCTCCCTAGGTCTGAACATTCCAGCACTGTTCTCTTTGGAGTCCTTCCCCATGGAGAACTGGACTCATGTTAGGGAGAAGCAAGGAGATGCAACAAAAGACATTGGGAAATTAGGCTGGAGCAAAACCAAGGGAAACTGAAATTAAAGAGTCACCATATTTTTTTGGTACCGGAAATCGAACCCGGGGATTCTTTGCCCCTGAACCATATCCCCAGCCATTTTATTTTTTCATTTTGAAATAGGGTCTCATTAAGTTGCCAAGTTGCCAAGGCTGACATCGAATTTGTGATTCTCCTGTCTCAGCCTCCTTAGTAACGGATTATACAACTGTGCCACCGTACCTGGCTCATGATGTTTTGACCATCAAGGGGCTCAGGACAGTATTCAAGTGTTGTTGGAAACCAGATTTTAAGAATGCAGCCTCCTTGAGCCAGGATGGGGTGCCACTCGCCTGCAATCCCAACCACATGGGTGACTGAGGCAGGAGAATCACAAGTCCGAGGCTAGCCTTAGCAACTCAGTGAGGTCTTGCTTCAAAATAAAAAATATAAAGGGCTGGAGTTGAAGCTCAGTGATAAAGTGCCCCTGGGCTAAATTAAATAAATAAACGAATAAGAAAGAATGCACCTTTACTCCAACCCCCCAGAAAAAGTAGGCAAAATTGATTGTGCTTGTTCATCTTCTGAAGAAGGGTTTGAATCATCTGATTTTCAAAAAATTCTCAGCCCCCAAATACTAGAAAGGAAATTATTTTATTATTTGATAAATTATATTAGCTTTTGAGGCTAATGCAATTAGCCTCAAATTTTCTCACAATGTGGTTAGATTAGTATTAGAATTATATGAGCTATGTGTGGAAAATGCACATTCCTGGGCCTACTAAGTCATTATCTCTAGAGCTGGCACCCAGGAATCTGCATTTTAAACAAGTTACTTAGGTGATTCTGATGCATTACCTGGGGCTCTAAATCTAAAAGCCAGCAGTTTTAGGAAAGTTAAATTAATCATGAATTGAGAATGTGTGTTAGCCACCAAGGCATAGTGCGAAGGTCTAAAAAGCCCTCACAATATCCCAAATGCCACAGAACTGGGCACGATGCCATAGCAAGCCCTTTCCTGGGCCTCTCAGTGATCATCCACTTAAAAGCTGTATTCTATATGTCACCATATGGACAGCAAAAAGGGCCTAGAAGAGGGCTCATCTTCAAACCCTGACAGTGCAAATCAGCTTCCCAGAGTGGACTGCAAAGTAAGTTCATGCATTTTTCTATGGCAGGTTGAAATAAGATAACCCGGAGAAAGGCGGGAGAGAAAGTATGGACCTTGTGGGCCTACTGCAGGCTCCGCCCTCTCTGGAGTCAGGTGAGAGTCCTCCTTCCTGCCTGCCTCTTGCATATGCTTGGCAGAGGTGGCCAAAAATCCACAGCTTTAGTCGGTTTTCTGTTGCTGAAATCAATAGACTGGACTTTAAAAACAAAAAACAAAACTGGGGATAGAACCTGTGGGTGCTTTACCACTGACGTACATCCCTAGCCCTTTTTGTTTTGGAGGGGGATAAGGTCTCACTACATTGCTACTGGCCTAAATTCCTAAGGCTGGTCTCAAACTTTTGATCCTCCTGCCTCAGAATCCCGGGCTGCTGGGATTCTGGGATTATAGGTGTGTGGCCACCATGCCTAGCCAAAGTGCATAATTTTTTTTGTTGTTGTTGTTGTTGTTGGTAGGGACTCTTTAGAGTCCCAAAGCTATGCAGGGCATCACATGCAAGACAGCAAGTGTATCTGAGAGAGCTTTTATAACAAACCCACATGCGGATCACCTCCCCAAAGTCCCACCTCTCCAATACCATTAACATATGACTCCAGGGACTGTGTCCAACACAAAAAATTGGGGGGGAGGGGCACTACAGACTACAGCATCCCCTGATTATATATTTTGATTTATGGACTTTGAATTATGTAGTACTTAAACAGTGAGCTATATGGGGTTGAACTCATAGAAATCCACCAGAATTTAAAGTGGTTTCCTCTGGGTAGTGAAAATGTAACCAAAAGGGCTGAGCTGGTCAATTGTTGGGAAAATGTGTGTGCTCTGGAGTCTGACCCACTAGCTGGGTGGTGTTAGGCAAGTTAATTAAGCTCTCTGGGCTTCTACTCATGTGGAAAATGGGAACCATCATCATATGTACTCGTGAAAAGAGTTGACAGCGTTCATGTCAAAGACCAGACCCCCAGAAAGCACTCTCTCAATGTTAACAAGAAAGAAATATGACATACAGATTCTTCCAAACTTCTGTACTTTCCAAATCTTTGCCAATGAACACTTACTGCTTTTATAGTCAGAAAAGAATGGCAAACCACAATTTTGTTTTGTGTTGTTTAATTTAAGGGAATGAGCCATAAAGAGAGAAAAGATTGTAAAACAGATGCCATCAACATTGAGGGAGTTTATTTTTTATTGGAGTAATGACAACATGTGACCCCTGGGGTATTGTAATCAAAGGACAGACTGTAGGAAGGCGGAATATGAAGAATTATGAATCCTTTACTGGTTGGATCATAGGGCAGATGAGTTAGGCCACTGTATCCTGTTTCCCCACCCCTCTCCAAAGCAGCCCTCCTCCATCACATGCAAAACCTGTATCTCCAGCATCAAAGTAGAGAAATAGAACAAACCCATCCAGGGCTTCTTTAAATATTCAGATAAACCCAAGTGCCCCTTATCAGTTAAATTAAGCTTTTCTAAGAAAAAGTAAGTCAATTAGTTCAAAATGTGGGTTAGCGCTTCTGGGTATTTAAAAGGGGATTTTT
Source organism: Aplodontia rufa (assembly GCA_004027875.1). Taxonomy (NCBI): domain Eukaryota; kingdom Metazoa; phylum Chordata; class Mammalia; order Rodentia; family Aplodontiidae; genus Aplodontia; species Aplodontia rufa. The sequence goes on from PVKS010005188.1 coordinate 41,024, forward strand.
TTTTTTTTAGTTCATTTAAAAACACAGCCACAGGGCAGATACATACCCACTCTTCCTCACGTCCTGTGAATTGCAGCCATATACCTAGATACCAATTTCTGCTATCTAGAGCTTCAAAATCTGGTCCTTAAACTTTCTCAAAGTCATGAAGATACTAAAATATGACCTTTAAAACTTATCTTATGTAGCTCTTTGCTTACTATTCTTTATCTTCACCGTCAATATCGATATTCATCAAACAGTGCCTGACCTCACTACAGAACATTGAGAAAACATGATTCTACCCTCATTGAACTTCTTTCTTCATTCAACAAATATTTACTCTTTAAACTTTCGTCAACAAAGGTAGGTCTCCAAGACATTATGAAAGATCTTTCTGGAGCACATTTTGTGACCCAAACTGTAAAACTCGTTTGTCTAAGAGGTCTAGACACAATAAAGCAAAGTAACCAAAATATGAATAAAATGAGGTATTTCTTAAGAAGATGAATTTCTGGAAGTAATTTCTTGGTCAAAGAATATTAACATTTTTATAGCTTTTGGAAATGTTTCCTAATTCTTTCTTAAAAGGCTATCCTAGGGCTGGAGTGGTAGCTTAACGGTTAAGGTGCTTGCCCAGCATGTGTATGTGTGTACCCCAGCACCACGTACATAGTCTTGGAGCAACGAAAGCCACATGGAAAACTAAATTTAAAAAATTGTTTCTCTTATTCTCTCTCTCTCTCTCTCTCACTGTCCCTCTCTCTTAAAAAAAATAAAGGCTATCCTAATTGATACTGACCAAAAAATAGTAAGAATAGCATTTTTTGCTACCAACATTTTGAGTAGGAAGTATTGTTTTAAACATTGTCGTTTGTTTTATTTTGATTTTACTAATTTAATGGGCTTCTTTGAATATAGCAAATAGTTTCACAAACATTTTATATTCTGAAACAATTGTAAATAGCTCCCTCTTGTTTGAAAATGCACATTTACTGAATGACATTAACAAATGTCTCTAGTTCCTTTTTCACATTAATTAGTATTGAAATGACAGTGAAATAAATGTTATTTAATAATAGGACTAATATCTACTGCAATCCCACATTCCCTTTAAAGATACATGACTAGAAGAAAAAGAAATGACTCTCGTTACTAATTTTAGCTTTGCCTTTGACAACCTTTGCATTTGAATTCTATATTAACCAAGTGAAGTCTCATTATCAGATTATTGTACCACAGGAAGACAGCACATTGTTAGGCTCCACAAACACGATTTGCTTATGGAAAACTGTATTCTATTTGCATATTATTTGTTTTTAAAAGAGCCTCAGAATCTGGTAGGTGACTATTCGGTGGAAAGGTTCAGAATTGTAGTTACTGAGCTGCAGTAAGAAACTCAATACTCTATTCCTACCAAACACTTTGTTAGGTTTTCTCTGGCCTGTTTTTTGACAAAATATCAAATAAAAATATCGGTAGTAGCTTCCTGGCCCCCGGATTTATGAAGAACAATCCAGTAGTTCAAGAGAAAGCATCTCGTTCTACTCTGGCTGGGTTTGTGAGCATTCCTTTTTGTCTTTAAATTCTTTACTGTCATTTTTTTCTAGGGCACAAATGGGTCCCTACTTCCAACAGTCCAGGAAAATAATATCAGTGTTCAGGTAACCAAGTGACAAAATTACACTGTTTTCTTAGCCCATTTCTGCTTTGTTCTGCCTCTTCAAGATTCCCAAACCAAGGTACACACCATTCTGTGGTTCCTAGAGGCTGAATGTGGTCAAGGAGAATCCACTTACCTGCCCAGTGGCAAGGCCTAGGAGACCTGAGCACATGACTTAACCTTTTGGTTTTGGCCTTTTTTTTTTTTTCCTGTTTATAATGAACCTTGGGAGATATTAGAGCCTTAATAACTTGGAGCAAATGGCTAAATGTTTATTAATGTTCCAGATAGTGTGTTAAGTGTTTTGCGTATATTAACCTGTTTAATTCTCAATACAATCCTTTATAAGATAGGAACTATTATAATTATGTCCCAGAAAATATAATAATGAGAGAAGTGAAACACAGAAAGGGCACCTAGTAAGGCAAATTGGGATTCAAACCCAGGCAGCCCAGCTCCAGAGAGGAAGCGGATCGCTTTGTAGACATTTTGTTGAAGTTAACTTTCTCCCCACACAGAACTGTTTGTAGGTTTATTGAGTGCTTATTATGTGCCAGCTACCTTGTTAAAATATGGTAAGGAACTGAATTGGAAATGAATGGGAGTTACAGTGATAAGATGTGATTTCTGCCCTTGTGGAATTATTTTTTCTTCTGCTTTGTAGAGTTAGGTTACATGGGTTCGATTTTCGTCAGAGTTCAAAAAACATTACTCAAGATGATCTTCAATTGAATTCGACAGAATTAATAGTAAAACTGAAACAAAGATATGTCAAAGTGGCTTCAATATGAATTCATATTTAACCTCCAAAGCACTTTATGAATCTTTTAGTAATCGAATCAAGAGAGTATAGCTTTCTCTTTTGATTTCTTTAAAGTGATTAGCTAAATGCTTTTTCTGGCCTTTGCCCAAGAGTCTACAAAATCCTTTGAATTTACCAATTTAAATCCTCTCCTACCCACCTCTTAATACACAAACACCTCTCTTCCAGCGATATGCCTTCAGAAGGGTCAACATTGATTCTGCCTGGAAAAAAGGTCCCACATTCTACTTATACAATAACTTCATACAGCATGTTCCACTAGAGAAAAAATTAATGACAGGAAAATATCAATTCAAGATAATCATTAAATTCACTTTAATTTGCAGGCAATATGTTATGTTATAGTTTTTGTCTTGCTTTTAGATTGTAAAAATTCAGATTTATATTTTAGATTTCTCACATATGCAAAAAGTTTCCTGCTACGTGTAGGATTTAACTAAATCCAGATCCTACACATTCATTCATTCAATACAAATGACTGGAGTGCTTATCATGTTCCAGGAACCAACCTGACACTATAAAAGTGTTTTGGTTTAAAAGATAAAAAAGCAACTATATCAAGTATATAACATATAATGCTCAGAAAACTGGAATCAATTTATTGGTCAAAGAACATGAGCACTTTCATGACTTTTGGAGAGGTTGCCTAACTGCTATTTTTTAAAGGCTATCTTAAATGATATTGATAATATAAATATAAGAATAATATATTTGCATATGTTTCTATAGGTGTAAACTTTCATAAAGCGTGAACCTACAATAGAAACATGTTTCAAAGGTGGGGAGTACTTGGAGTTTTTCCTCCCCAAATAACCGTGTCACTATCTTTAAGTATTCTGACAGTTAAATAATAGCCATAAGTGTTCCCCATTACCTTGGAATTATTTTTATAGTAAAGAAGCCACACCTGTGTCTTGCACAGAAATAAAGCTTCCTTTTAAAGGAGTGATGGGACAGCAGTCAGTTATAAGTGGTGGCTGAATGAGCTGCATGGTGCTGAGTCAAGCGGAGGAATTAGAAGCTGGCCTGATAGCCTGAACAACTAATATTGTGTCTATACAAAAATAATAATAAGCAAAAAGCTTGTCTTTCTCTTAGCTTGGAACTGTTTGTGTGCAAACACAGGATATTTTTAAAGGATCATTTATAAAACCTGGAATTGAACTCTTATGAACTCAATTGTAATTTTGTGTTATTGCGTTTTAAAAATTAAGCAATTTTTCTTTTTGGTCAAGGGGGAAAGGGTGCATATTTCCTTGTGGTACCCCTTACCCCATAGCCCACCTGGTGACTATTGTAGTTACTAACCTGAACAAGTCTTTTCCATTATTTGAAGTACAACAGCAAAAGAATTTTGGAGCGTTTCAGGAGCTGGTAGGACAAAGCAAGTTCATATTCGCCCAGTAATCAGACCAAGGCATACTTTCCAAGATGAGTTTTTAGTACATAATTTAAGCGCGGGTCTTTTCCGTTGTTTGTAAACAGTCCAGGCAGCACCTGAAACTGCTGTTTTTCCAAGTCCGTTAAAAAGTTATTCGCGCTTGGGGTTTTTCTGTTCTGCTATTCTCCACCCGCTTCCCCAGGCTTTTGCCAATAGAGACCTGCCCTGGGGGGTATTTTGTCCTGGGAGCAAAAAACTATTTTCTTTTCTGGAAATATGTTGACGTCAACTGGGAGCTGTTTTTGGTTGCTTTGTTTCCCGGAGCGTCCAACCCAGCATACCGCCTCCGGCAAACTGCAAGCAATTCAAAGCAGCTCACCCTGCGGGGAGAGGAGCTGAGGGGAGGGAGTGTGTGTGTGTGTGTGTGTGTGTGTGTGTGTGTGTGTGTGTGTTGGGGGTACCCTCCACCCATGCAAAAGTGGGGAACCGCTCCCTTCTGACCGAAGCGTGGGCCTTGATCCAGGCCGAGCCTGGAGCGCACCCTGGAACCAGCGCGGGTTCTCGGTTCACTGCGCTCCCGGTGACGGCCGCGGGGTTAGTAGCCCCTCATAGGTTACTTGCCCGGCGCCCACTTGAGTTCTCAGTATTACGAAAATTCTGCGCTCCAGTGACCGGTGGCCTGAAAACCTGAGGGCATCCCGGGACAAAGGGCCAGCACTCCGGAAGTAGTGAGCTACTGCTGTGTGCCAGCTCGTGTGCGTGGGTCCTTGTGAGCAACTAACTTAGCGGCCCACTGCCCTAGGCGCTGGCAAACGGATACATCTTTCTGCATATTTCTAGGGGCGGTGGGGTGGACAATGCGGCGTGAACAAAGCCTGCCACCACTCAGAAACAGTTCCGGAGGAGTGCAACGTCAAGGTTCCTTGCCTCCCAGGAAGGTTCTCAGCGGAAAGCAGGGCGGATGAGTGTGTGTGAGTGTGTGTGTGTGTGTGCGCGCGCGCGCGCTTCCCCGAATAGCCGGAGACTTGTTTTAACTTGTTTCGCACCTGGCGCTGTTTCTCCGACGCCGCTCAGGGTCCAGAGCCGAGGCACGCGGAGGGCAAGCAGCGATCTCCGCAGAACAGATATAGGCACCTCCCACTTAGATGCCCGCGCGGCCCAGAGACCTAGTCTCCCTTCCTTTTTAAAAAAAATTACAAGTTGATGAGTGGGTTTTTATTGATGCGCAAAACGATAAATGGTCCTGAACGCAAGACGGGAGGCCCATGGAAAGGGCAAAGGACGGGCCTTGCATAGCTGAAGTACCCAGAATTCAGACTTGGAGGCAAATTCTTTAATGCACTCGAGGAGCTGGCTCCCTGGAGAGCCGGCCTGGAACAAGGGGTTATACTGCGGGCTGATTCAGTCGGTTCTACCTGGGCCTGGGACTCGGAGCTGGCGCTCCAGGGGACACTCAGGTTGCCCAAGGAAGAGAAAGTTCAGATGCAGTGAGCGCTCCAAAGGCGGCCGAGCTATGTAGCCAGAGAGAATAGCCGAGGTCCCGGGCGGCACTGGGGCACTGCCCCTGGGCCGAGAGAGGAGGTGGTGACGCGAGGACCCGCCTGGAGCCTGGGCGCGCCAGGGTCGGGCGTTGGGCTGGAAGTGGGACAGCGTCTCCTATGGGAAAGCGGGACCCGGCGAGATCTTTGCCTGCCTTTCCAGTTTCCGAGGTGCCCGCCTCCGCGCGCCCGAGGCAGCACAGCCCCGAGGGCGAACGAATGGCGGTTGGAAAACTCGAAGTTAGAGTGCACTGGGGATCCGAATTGCCGGAATTGTGGCGGCGGCGGGGGCGGCCGAGACCAAGTTCACTTTTTCTGCCCGCCTATTAACCTGGCCCTGGGGACCCGCACTGAACTCCAACCCGCTGGAGCGCCTCGCCGAAGGGTGTTGTCACTTAGCTCTGGGGCAGCGAGGGCGGCGGTCTGGGCGGGTAGGAAAGGGGTCCCTGGGGTCCCAAGTGTTCTTCCCGCGTCTCCCCTCCCACCAGCCCCTCCCAGCCTTTTTTCCTTGCTCCTTCCCCAGGCTGGCTAGACCGGCGCGGACTTGCCCCAGACCTACGGGGAGCGCCCCAGGTCTTTAATGACAGCTTAAAAGTGGCTGTTGGAAAAGTCGAAAGGGATGAGGCTGACGGGGCGTGTTTCGCTCCTTTGCAAGAGTCGGAAAGGGAGCTGGGAGCCGCGCGGTTGGCCCCAGGCCTCCGCGCCTCGCCGCCAGCAAGTAGGTGGGGGAGCCGCCGCCGCCAGCCCCATCCCGCTCCCAAGCCTCGCCCGCTGCGCCCTGGCCGCGGGCGCAGAGAGGGTGCGGGGCCTCGTTGTGCCTCCTCCACCCTGCTCATTAACCTGCCTGCTCCACTCCGCTCCGGGAGGCCCCAGACTCGGGCTTCTCGCAGCTGTACCCGCGTCCCGCAGGGAGCAGCCGCCGCCCCGAACCCCCGATTCCGGGGGGCAATGAGGGGGCGGTGGAGGGGGCACTGCTCCTCGGGCATTACTTAGAGAAGCAAGACTGCCCCGCCCTCCCGCTGGCCCTCCCTCTCTCCCGCCTGGGCCCGCGCGCCTCTCCGCCAGAGGGTAAGTTGGGAGTGTTTCGCCCCCACCATCAGCTCACCCTCCCCTTCCTTTTTTTTTTTTTTCCCTCAAAGTTTTCTTGTAAGTGGGGAGTGGGGTGGGGGAAGAAGAAGGTCCGGCCAGCCTCCGTCCCTTACCCTCTTCCAGACTAACTTATCCCCACGTCCCCTCCCCTGCATCCCCTGCGCGCCTCTGCCCCTCCGGAACAGCGCTCCGGAATGACAATTGGAGCGCGGCTCCTTTAAGAGCCCGGCTTTGCCTCCCGGTAGCTGAAGGTCATTAAACACAAAAGCTCTCAGCGCTGCGGTCCAATATAGCGCATGCGCCCTGCCCGAGGACTGGCAGAGAGACGGCAATATGGCGAGAATGCCTGGCAGCGGGGACTGTAACACCAGCGCGGGCGGCAGCGCCAGCGCCGCCGCCGCCGCCGCCGAGAACAATGGGGAGCGGGGCGAGGGCGAGCGCGGTGCGGGGGGCCGCGGACGCCGTCACGGCCGCCCGCACTACTGCAGCGCGGGCGAGGAGGAGGAGGAAGAGGAGGAGGACGAGATCCAGGAGGTGCAGATAACGGGGGACGAGGAGGAGGAGGAGGACGGAGGTGGGGGGCTGGAGGAGGACGAGGAGGAGGAGGAGGAAGAGGAGGAGATGGGGCTGGACTGGGACGAGCCCCTGGAGCCCGAGGACTCGGCCGGGGAGGAGCTGGAGCCCGAGCCGGTCCATATGATCAATATGGACCAGAGCGCCGCGCTGGAGCCTGAGGCGCCTCCGCGACTGCTGGCGCCCCGGGCCCGCGGGGGACCGCCCGGGGACGGCGCGGAGCTGGACCCCGACGTGCTGCAGCGCCCCGAGCGGGCCCGGCTGAGCGAGAACACACGCCTGGCCACCCGCTACGCGGTGCGCATCTTCCGGGAGTACCTGAGCGAGAAGGCGCAGAGCCCGGACTTCGAGACCATGGACAAGGGGGCGCTGTGCCGCGTGCTGCGCTCCTTCTACGCCGAGGCCCGCTCTAAGAGCGGCCAGCTCTACAGCAAGTCGTCGCTCATCAGCATCCGCAGCTCCCTCAACCGCTACCTCAATGAGCCCCCGTATTGTCGCACGCTCGACCTCACCAAGGACCCTGAGTTGCGCAGCGCCAACCTGACGCTGGCCGCGGTCATCCGCAAGCTCGAGGAGCAGGGCGCCGGACCGGTGGTGCAGAAGCAAGCCATCACGCGCGCTGACTTGCGCAAGCTCTACACTTCCAGCGTCTTCAGCACCAACACACCCTTTGGGCTGCTCAACAAGGTCTGGTTCGAGACCTGCATGTACTTCTGCACGCGCGGCCGCGAGAACCAGCGTGAGTTGGAGGAGGACTCTTTCGGTTTGGCCATGGACGAGGACGGTCGCAAGTTCGTCTACTTCAAGTCCCTAGGGCCCTACCACAAGTCGCGCTCGTCGTCCTGGAGTAAGAAGCGCGCAGAGAGCAGCGACGAAGAGAACTTGCCCCGCATGTACGAGACGGGAACCGAGTTTTGCCCCTATGCCAGCTTCGTCAAGTACCTGTCCAAGCGCAATCCCCTCTGCAAGGCATTCTTCCAACGGCCTCGGGACCATTGCAGTGAGGGCGATGTGACCTGGTATGAGAACAAAGCCATCGGCAAGAACTTGCTAGGCACCAGGATGCAGATGCTCTCCAAGGCGGCCAAGTTGTCCAAAACCTACACCAACCACTGCATCGGAGCTGTCTCCATCGCCACGCTCAACAGCATCGCGGGTATTGGCACCAAACTGGGCTCGCCAGCCCCGCAGAACTGCTACACCGAGGCTTTGAACGGGGCGGCTCGCCACCACTCCCACCATCCCCCCACTCATCCCTCCCACCACCACCGCCCCCAGCCGCCCACGCTGGGGAACACTTATATCCTCCCCAAAGACAGCCAGGTCGGGCCCGACGTGAAGTCCGAGGCTGCGCCTAAGCGCGCCCTTTACGAATCAGTGTTCGGGTCTGGGGAAATCTGCGGCCCTTCTTCCCCCAAAAGACTTTGTATCCGTCCCTCGGAACCTGTGGATGCGGTGGTGGTGGTTTCCGTGAAACACGACCCCCTGCCTCTTCTTCCAGAAGCCAATGGGCACAGAAGCACCAATTCTCCCACAATAGTTTCACCTGCTATTGTTTCCCCCACCCAGGTAACCAGCCTACCTCTATGCATGAAATATTTCTGTGGTACCATTTGGGGACTAACTTTCGTGCTAACTAGGTCTAGGTTGGAGGAGCAGTTTCTAAAAGTAGCCAATATACTGCATTGAATTTGACTCCACATTTCGAAGCTTAACTCTCTCTGTGCTTTTTTGGGATGGGGGAAGTTTACACCTAACCTTAAAAGATGGGCCGAGGGGCGTGCTACCTAACAAATCACGGCAACGAAGTAGTGCTAGAAACTTCAAAGTTTGCAGGACAAAAGAATTAGCTGGCTCTAGCAGCTCCCCCCTGAATGTGTGAGTTCTATAAGGCACAGTGCGGGAAGGCTGTATATGTGAAGGGAGCAGATGCTTAAAACATTTGAATACAGTTCCCGTTAGAATACCCCATTACATATTCACCATAACTTATGAAGGTAGAAAAAGTTATAAATCATTAAAAAGAAAACATGCCAATCCCGTTTCCTGTAACTTTTATTTTTTAAGTAAAGAGGTGGAGAATTAAGTGCCAGTTTGTACTGTAGCATGAAGTCCATTGTGAAGTGACCTTTGGGGTGTAGTTTCCATAAACTAAATTCACTCCTTAATTGCTTGTTAAGGTTATTATTCAGATGGGAACTTGGGCTCTGCGCTACCTGTCAGACTACACAGAAGTGTGTGTGAAGTTCCCAACCAGCTTGCTAGGAGCACTGAAACATTTGTCTGTCCTTAGCCCTCCAAGGCTCAACGTCTGGGGTGCAGAGGAGAAAGATAGAATGGCACAGTACCAGAGTAAGTGAACTAGCCCAGACGCTGAGCCAGTTTGGGCAAATCAGTTCACCTTTCTGGCTTCGAGGGTTTTCATCAAACATAATGGGAACTACCTTCACCCTTACTTAATCCTAAACAGTACCAAAGTCTATACTGAGATTGTTAGATGCTTCCTCCCCTATTATTTTACCTAGAGGAATGTATTCATTAGTTTAATTCAAGTAATACTCATTTTTGGATACTCTTCACTAGGAGCTAGAAACAAAAGGTCTCTGGAGACCCAATTCTGCAGGCAGCAATAGCCACAAGCATTTTACCACTTTGACCTCCCTGCCACCAAGCCGAAGTAGGAATTTTGGCCCTAAATCTAGAGGTGTAGTAAAGGCCTTTCAGGGACAGATGTCAGGTACCTACCTCTGCGCTTTTTCCAAAGTGGAAATTCCAGTTCTGGACAAACTGACCCTTTCAGAGGTTTACCAGCTAATTGGCAGGCCTCAAGGCCAACTGAGAAAGGGGCTATGAATGGCAGTATAAACAGCACAGTGCTCTTAAAATCCACAAGACCTGTGGCTGTGTGTGTTTCTGTACTTCTGGTGTAAGTAATCCATTTCTGACAGGGAAGCTGTTTTAGTCAGTTTTAAGGATAGGAGTTTGGGCTTGCATTTTATTTGAAAGCAAAAATAAATGATCACATTTTTCTGATAAATCCTTAAAGTGCCCTGTGTTAGAATTGTACCTTAATAATTAAAAGTCTTAGAAAGTTTATTGAAGCATGTATGTACTTGGAATAATAATGAAATGGGTTGTCTACTGGCATCTGTCTGCTGGTCCCTTGACATAGGTGCCATAGAGAATTGTGACTTAAAAATCTAAAAAGATTAGGGTCTTGTCATCGTTGTTGGTTTTGTTTTGTTCTAAGGAGTGCAGTCCCTCTGCCAGAGTCTTTTGTGTACCTGAGTGAGATAAATCAGTTCCATAAAATGATATACTGATGTTTTTATTGTTCTTGGATTATTATCAGGTAACTCCCAAGTTAAATACAGATTTGAGGGTCTGTGTGTTGCTTATGATTATGGCTCTCAAACACGATCTTAGCCTTAAGTCTCTTTTAAGTTAGCATAGTACATAAAGTTGTTCTGTTTGAACTTCTCTCACTCCTGCTCTCTTTCACTGGGAATGGAACACAGGCCTTGCGCAAACTAGACAAGCTCTCATCACTGAGCTACACACTTAGCCCTCTTTGCACATATTTAATAGTTTTTCACTTGTGTTAGAATAAATATTTTTAAAAATCAGCATTAAAATGTTTAAGGGAGCTCTTTAGTAACTTCTGAAGAACCCATGCTGGGAAGTCTGAGCAATCTAAGAATGAAACAGCTGTTTATAGTTTAAGTAGAAAGCCAATATTAAACTTTTCCTTCTGTATTTATTAAAATCACTATAATGATTGAGGTCCAGGGCATTTTCCAGGAATTAATGACTGGCCAGAGTTATTAGCCAGTGGCATTTCTTGAGGCCACCAACTGTCCTGGATGGTTGTTAATCCCCAGGAACTGCCCTCTGTACTTCAGGCTCCAGTCATTATTTCTTCATTAGTTCTTCACTCTAACCTCAGTACCGACAGGAACTCATCAAGTGGTGCCATGCCGTGGACCACATTATTACAGACTTATTCATAACGCAGAGGTCACACTGATGCTTTGATTCTCTTCTAAAGTTGCATATCCCCCCCCAAAATGAAGAGCCTCTCTCTACTTTAAATGAATTTTTGCATAGGGAACATGTTCCAAGAGCCCCAGCCGATGTCTGAAATCATAGCCAGTAACAAATCCTATATATAGCCTGTCTTTATCCCAGACTTGTATACCTGTGATAAAGTTTGATTTATAAATTAGGCACAATAAGAGATTAACAGCAATGATAGAATAAGTATAACAATATACTGTAGTAAAAGTTATTTAAAACCTGAATTGTTTATTCCTGGGATTTTTCCATTTAACATTTTCAGACAGCAGTTGACCTTGGAAAGCAAAGCCGTGGATAAGAAAGGACTGCTTTACTCTTTTCTTTTCTTTTTTCTTTTCTTTTTTTTTTTTTTTACTTCTTGAGGATGGTAACAAGTGTATCATTTATGGGACTGGCAGAAAATGAATGTACCCAAGGATAAACAAAGATTATGGAATTGGGGATTTTTACTCCTGTGACGTATCTAGCTCTTTTTTTTTGGCAGGCGGGGGAGGGGGTGGCGAATTTTGTAATGCTAATGTTCACTGGTCCACTCTAAATCTATTCGGTGGTTGTGTTACAAGCAAGGGGTAGTTTTAATGCCTTTTCCTCCCACAGAGCTGTTGTGATGATCCAGTTATTGGTGCAGATTACTAGCTCCCAGGTGGCAATTACCTGGTCCTTTTTATTTTTAATTTTATTTATTTTGGGGGTGTTAGAAATTGATCCCAGTGCTTTGCACATACTAAAGCACAGTCTGACACTGAGCTCCACCACCGGCCCACATGTTCCATTTTAAACAGTTTAACACCATCTCCTGCATCTTCATGAATACTCTTTTTGCGTGAAAATATAGCATTTTTTTTCCTGCCTCAGAATTCTTCCACTTATTAGAGTTGTAATTTTTATTCTTTATCATTCATAGGGGAAAATACTAATAGAATTTTATAGTCTACATGTCATAGTTTTGTTGCTAAAGTTTTTGTAGACTGTGCCTCTCTTTGGAACCAGACAAAAATGTGACCATCAGCTCACTGTAAAATTGAGGGCTGAGGAAAACTTAGTGGTAGAGCATGTGCTCTGGCTTGCACGAGCTCTGGGCAGCAACACTGCAAAGGAAAAAAAAGATACTTAGGAGCATTTGCAAGCTTGCGACTAAGGTGTCTGGTTGTACTTGGTTGGCCTTAGCCCAGATTATTTCCGGAAATACTTTTAAGGAATTCTATAAGTAGGAAATCTATTAGCATAAAAATTCTAGTGGTGCACATTCACTGTGGACCAGATTTGGTCCTTAGAGTGTCTAAGGTGACACAGGAGCAACCACCCAGCAGATGCACATAGTTGTTCCTCAGTTTACCTTGGGGAAGAAGCCAGAGGCCAACAGCAGTGGGGATCCAGTTTTCATTCAGGTACTATAGGAAGATGCAATATTGGGTTCCATAGACAAAAGCATGCATTTTATGTATTATTGAAGAATTGCTGCAATTTTAATTTGAATTTGGGGACTAGGTGAGAGATATACCTTTTTTCAACTTGAAGATAGAATCAAACTTTTATACATGTAAAAGGAGTATGGTAATCGTATAAAGACTTGTTGTGATGGTTATTTGGATCTGTATGGGGCTACGAAGGATAACTACCTGTTTCAAAAAGCATTTTCCTAATTTTTAATATTAGCTTTTGACTGCTCTACTTTTTCTACAACAAAATGTTTGCTTTCTCATGAAAACTTCAACTTGATGAAAGAGCTGAATGTCTAATACATAAGTAGCTTTCTTCATTCATTCAGGAAATGATTACTGAGCACCTACTGTTTTGGCTTTTGTACCAGAAATCTATAAATTAATCCATTTTCCCACTTGGCGAGTAATTTCATTGGCAAGATTTTGACCTTATTATATATTAAAAGTCAATTAGAATGATGTTAAAAGATGGCATAACTCAATGTTTTGTAGCAGTCATTTGGGGAAAGAAATTTGCAATTTTATATTCTTTTTACTCAATATTGCAATCAGTATTTGGGCTTTTTTTTTTTTTTTTGGACCAGGAATGAATCTATAGGATGTTTAACCACTGACCCACATTCTCAACCCTTTTTATTTTTTATTTTGAGGCAGGGTCTCGCTAAGTTGCTCAGGGCCTTGCTGAGGCTGGTTTTGACTTGTGATCCTCCTGCCTTGACCTCCCAAGCCACTGGAGTTACAGGCATGAGCCACTGTGCCTGGGAGAGAAGCCCATCTGCTAATTTTATGTGAGATCACCTAGGTAGGGCTCTTGTCTTGGCTTCTGCCAGGCAAAGAGCTCCACTTCAGTTGTATACTAAAAACTTGGTTTCCAGTTACTTTTTGGTGTCTTAGCTCCCACTTCAAAAGCAGAATCAGTACAGGAGTTCCTGTGTAGTTACCTGTGTTAAAGTCTTCGGATCAAATATGTAACCAGTAATCTGTGGGTCTGTCACACAACAAAACATTTTCTTCTACAACTTGTTTTACTTCTCTCCACGTATCGTTCACTGCATGATAGCAATTGGTCAAGGTGCCTTTTTAAAGACATCTTTGGAGAATTTAAATAAGGAATAGAGTGGTATGAATTAATTGGCCCAAAAAAGGATTGTTGATTGACCTTGATAAACTGAAATGAAAGAAAACATAGCCTTAGGATTTGAAACATTGAACAAGTGCACTTACCTTTAACATTTTTTGGTGTTCTAAGATGCCAAGCACGTTGTTAACGCAGCATCTCTGTGCTTCCTAGGTACTGCAAAGAGGAGCAGGGTTCAGGCCAGGCCCTGAGTAGGGATTCGCAGTAGTGTATTAAACCCCTAAAGCTGAAGACATTCTCTGCTTGAAACATAAAACATCAGAATGGGAACAGGTGACCCCTTAAAGTTGTGGACTCCATCAACTTCTTTTGGGTTTTCAGACTTATAAAGGTTTCTCTTGGCTTGCTCTCCTCCTTCTGGACAAACCCAGAATGAGCTTCTGTGTGGTCTAGAAATGAGGAATTATGCCCTTTTGAGATGCCTTACTGCAGCAGGGTGATTGCTGATTATGAGGTTATATTATCTCATGCCCATGACTGTAGACTACATAACAGACCCTGCTGTACCTGCTGTGGCTGCAGGAGACTGAACCCTAGAGTGGCATGTTAGATTTTCAGTCATTTTCCTTCTATTTAACACTTTCTTTTTTTTCTTGTTTATTTTTCATTTTTTTAAAAAAAACTTTTAAGACAAGATCTTGCTATGTTGCCCAGGCTGGCCTTGAACTTGAGATCCTCCTGCCTGAGCTGCCCAATTCTCTGGGGTTACAGGTGTGTACCACTGAGCCCAGCTTCTCGACACTTTCTTTTCTATCAGATTGCCTTCCTTTCAGCCCATACTGTAACACCCTGATGGAGTCTACCTTCAAAAAGATGCATCTATGTACAACAACGAACTTCCAGTATTGACACTTTTTTTATATCATATCTTAAATTTTGCCCAACTTTTGGGTAACAAAATTTAAAAAAAATAAGTAGGAACTATGTTATTAATATTGTAAGACGGGAGTGTTTTGTTTTTTGAAATCACAAGTACTTATAGGCAGCTCTTCCATGTATGCAGTCTGCTTTGGAGTTTCCAAATTCTTCAGCCCCATGGGTACTTCCGTTTTCCAGACTCTCTACATCCTGAGGTGTTTGATTTCAGCTCCTGCTCCCTCCCAGGCAGTAGCTGTTTTTAGTCCTGTGGGGTGTGGGACAGTGTGATGGTGCAGATCTCCCATGAACCCCTTATGTAACCCCGAGATTGGAGGGAAGCTGGGGTGATCCTAAAGAGGAGGATGGGGGGCTGGCCAGAGTAGCTCAATTATTCCCACTCCCCCACCTATCTCTACCAACGTCATTTACCATTTGAAAATCCTCTTTATAACATTTTTCCTGGGAGGAGCCGGACTCATTCACACCTTAAATTACTGCCTTCTCCTGACTTCCTGGCAGCGAATCCTGCAAGCTGGGTGTTTTGATCCGGTCTGGGAGGAAGTGGGTAAAAATGTGCCACCCAAAGGGGCTGACAGATTTAAGACAGTTAGGTGGTAGGCCTCTGAAGAGAGGGAGAGGAGTTGAGAAAGGAATGCTAAGGCATGACAGAGACAGATGTGGCTTCCTTTGTGAGGAGTTCGGTTACCAAATTAAAATGTCAAGGTTATCTGGGAAGCTTGTAGTCATCAATTGCTAGTTTTACTTCATGTCCCTCATCCAGGTTAACCCATTTCAGACCATTCAGTCCTCATCCTTCCTTTCTGGACATAAGGCAAAGGGAGGAATTATTTTATAGCACCAGTTCCCATTTGGGCTCACTCTGCCATGCACCAGGAACCAAACTAGTGACATACACTATATATGTATTTACAATTTAATATTTGTACTTGTCTCTACCTCTTCCTCTCTTTAGACAAAGTTAACATGGTATCTTTATGTCTATAGACACATACACAAATGCATATACATGCAAACTTGGTACTTTTAAAAATCCTTCATTTTGTTATAGTCTGACAAGTAAGTGCTTATGACAAGTGGCTTGAGCCTGTGGGTTAATTCTGATACCTCAGGCTGCTGTGGTTTCTGACCTGTCACTTGAAGGCCCGTATCTTAGAAATGTGAAGTATTTGCACATTCCTAGCTGTCATGGGTCAGTGTGTGGACTAGCAGAGCAGATCCAGGCCGGAGGGAACGCAGGGAGTGCTAGGAGCATGAGGTTCTCCTTTCACTGGGCTGCAGTCTTCAGAGACAAGAGTGATTCATTCATTGCAAAGTTTCGATGGCGACTCTTACAACGTCCAGCTGGTTCTGTAGCTATGAAGTGAAATACAGTTATTAGCAACAGTCAAGGAATACTGAAGGCTGTAAGGTGGTCTGCTGATGGGCAGCATGTGCATCCCTTATTGGAAACAGTCTTGCTGCTCTCTCCATCCACCCTCCCTTCCCGAATCAGCACCCGCATTTGGTCAGGATTCCTAGGTGCTTTGTGTGCACTGGGCATCTTGTCCAGCCCTGGTCTGCGTGGCCTTTTGTTAATCCTACATAGATCTTCAAGGAGTGATGGTAATTCTTTCCATTTTACAGCAGAGGAAGCTAAGGTTAATAGTTGTTAGGAACTTGCTTAAGGCCAAACAGCTGGCAAATAACTGGGCTGGGATCTGAACCCAGGCCTCTCTGGTTCCAGAGCCTGTGCTTTTAAATCCTGGGTCTGTTGGTTCCAAACTTCTCAACTCTTCAGATTTAAGAATCCAGTAGAGAAGATGATGGAGCATTAAGTCACGTTGCTACCTTAGGTGTTTTCCCACAACAGCTGAGGAGGGAACATAGCATGAGAACATGACATGGCACTACAAAATAGTGACACTGTATGCAGGGAACAGTGGCAGCATGCCCCATGTGGCCATGTCCTCCCCCCTCGCCCCGGCTTTTTGCAGAATCTGGAGACTGGGACATCCTCTCTTGAGAAATCAAATCACATAGCGGTTAAAAACAGACTCTAGAGCCGGGACCCTGGACCAAATCTCAGCGCCTCCCAACCTTCCTGTGCATCCGTTCCCCTCCTTGGTCAGATGGGGAGTACACATGTCCCTGTTGACTGTTTGAAAAGTGCTGAGGACATGGTATTATTGGAACATTTGCTGTCCTTTTGTTCTCTTAGCACAGAATGTTACATGTGAAAAACTGCCGTTTTTTAATGATCAAGTCCCAGCCTCAGTGTTTAGCTCTTGTCTTGGAAATAGCTTGTCCAGGTGCTGGGCAGGACCTGTTTCTTCTGGGGCATCCATGGACTCTGGCCAGGAGCCCTGCTGTTGGTCTCCTGGTACACATGAAATCTCAGGGCAGGCCCTTGCAAGCTGCTTTCTTGGGCTAACCTGCCCTTCAAGGTTACCTTACAAACCCATGCAAATGCAGGCTTATTCCAAAGCCTGTTTCCCCTCCCCTGCTTTCCTTTAAGTTTAGCCTGTGCTATTGTCCAGGTGAAGTTAACTCTACACCTTCTAGGTTCCTTCTGCAGACCCTTCCTATTTGTCTTACAAAGCCTTGGGAATTTTCAAGTGTTAAAGGCAGTTGAGGATCCCACTTGTGGAAGTAATTGCTGTCCAAACCCCAAGAGACTCGCAAAAGTTGACTTAGAATGAAATCAGCAGTCTGTCTTCCTCCCTCCTTTCTCCTTTCTTTCTTGAACAGTCCTGGGATGGAACCCAGGGGTGCTCTACCTCTGAGCTACATCCCCAGCCCTTTTTATTTATTATTTTTATTTTGACTCAGGATCTCACTCAGTTGCCCAGTTGGCCAGGGTCATCCTCCTGCCTCAGCCTCCCAAGTTGTTGGGATTACAGGTATGCGCCACTGCGCCTGGCTAACAGATTTTCTTAGGACAGTAAAAGTTATTTGAAATGATTTGGGATTAAGGGAGTGGTCACAATGCTTGGATTCTTAAAACATCATGCAGGTGGTTTTATGTTTCAACAATCACTTTTGGGAGCTGGAGCGGTGGCTCAGTGGTTTCAGTGCTTGCCTGGCAAGCACGAGGACCCAGGTTCTAAACTCCAGCACCAGGTACACAACTGAGTGTTGGAGCAACTAAGGCCGTGTGAAAAACTCAATAAAGTTGTTCCTCTCTTTCTCTGTCTCTCTCTGTCCCTCTCTCTTTAAACAAAACAAAACAAAAAACAATCACTTTTGTAAATCTCCTAATTTCAGTATTCCAGAAGGCCTGTGTTATGGCATTTGCCTATCCTTAGTGCATAAACGGACTCGTTTTCTAATACTTGAACTCTGTCTTTGAAACTGTATAGGCTGGCACAGTGGAACACATCCATTATCTCAGCTCCTTGGGAAACTAAGGTAGGAGGACATGTTGGACAACTTAGCAAGGCCCTGCCTCAAAGTAAAATTTTAAAAAAAGGCTGGGGGTGTGGCTCCCCTGGATTCAATCCCCAGTACCCCCTCCACACCCACATGCAATAATAATAATGATAGAAGTGCCTTGCCTCTTAAAGTTGAGGTATACCAGTAGATGTTTTGAATAGAATATGGGATCAAGGTAATTGGTGCTTTGATATAATATTGCCCACTAATTAATAACCTCTTGTTTCTGTGTTTAGTGTGACAAAGTGCTGTTATAAAGTACAAATGATTCATATGACATTGCAGGGATTCGTTACTTCTGCTTTATTTTTGCCCTTCAAATAGTCACAGCATTCAGCCAACATAGTCCTTGTAGGGTGACTTTGTAGGCTTTTAGATAGTCTGTTTTATTAAGCTAGCTCATTGGAATTTTGGCTTTTCTTCTGTGGCTTTCTTTCTTTCGGGGGGTGTACTTGGAATTGAACCTCGAGGTGCTGTACCATCTAGTTACATTTAATTTTGAGACACAGCCTCTCGAAGTTCCCAGGCTGGCCTTGAACTTGTGGTCCTCCTGCCTTGGCCTCCTGAGTCACTGGCATTATAGGCATGCACCACTGCTCCAGGCTTGTGGCATTCTTTCTGAAACGAATATATCGTAATAGGTTTTAGATATTTTAGGTATTCCATCTTGAACAAATGTCTCATTTTTTTTTTTACTCCAGAAAAAAAAAAAAGAAACTTGGAGAATATTTATTTTTTCATTGGTTTGGTATAGCAATTTTAAAACATGTTGCTGTAGAAACACACAGCTCTAAATAAAAGTATAACAAGAACTTCAGAAAACTCACATGGCTAGGTTCATTTTCTTTTGCCTACGACCCAGTGTTCATTCACATGTTATTTTTAAAAAGTAGTGGCAGGGTATGCACAGAACTGCTAAATTTTGCCCTTCAGGTTTGTCACATGGGGGTGGTCATGGTGAGGTTCCAGGAATATTTCTCAGGATTTCGGTTTGTTTATTTACGTATTTATTTATTTATTTTTAACTTATAAGAGGTTCATGGAAGCATTGAATCAAACCCATAATTACCTGCTGTCTCGAGCGTGTTTTCTAGTATCATCTCTTGGGATATGAGTTACGATCTAAGAGAGAGGGAAAGTGAAGGAGAATGCTATCCAGAAAAACCCTGAGAACTGCACTTGCTTATAAAAGTATTTATTGAGTACTTACCATGTGCAAGGGTAGGAATTTGGAGGCAAGAAAAAGCTTAGATGTATTTCAAAGAAGGCCTTGGAGAAACTGCAGTGGGATCCCTAGGGCAAGGCCCTAGGGCTGGTGGGAGAGGAAGGTCTCTCATCTGGGGACAGTGCACAGGTGAACCCTGGGAGCAAATGGCATGTGCTGGTATCTAAGAATTGGGACGAAAGGTAGCCTGACTAAACTAAAAGACTAAATATTTAAATCTTAAATTTGTGTAAGCAGAGTATGGAAATTCAAAAAATAAAATATTTCTCAAAACTTTAAGCCTTTTCTTTGCTATGGCACCACACCCTCTTGGGCAAGCCTTAATACATGCTGAGTGTCTCTTATCTGAAATGTTTAGAACCCGAAGTATTTCAGATCAAATTTCAGATTTTTGTTCGTTTGTTTGGATTTTGGAATATTTGCATCTACATGTTAAGATATCTTGGGGATGGGACCCAAGTCTGAATAAGACATTAATGTATGTTCCATATACACCTTACCCACACAGCCTGTGGGTAATGCTATAGAGTATTTTTAGCATACCTGTGTTTTGCCTGCAGCCCATCAATGAGGTCAGTTGTGGAATTTTCCACAGCGGCAGCATATCGTGCTCAAAAAGTTTTGAGTTTTCAGATAACGGATGCTCAACCTGTCCACTAGAATTTCATTGGCTCAACTCAGAGTAAGCTTCCCCATTTCAACATGTGTCAGATACTCTAAATGTCCGCCCTGTTGTTGATCTGCATACTTCAAGATTGAGTACATGTGTAATAACCCAAAGACATTTGGAAGCAGTACCGAGTCACAGTTTGCTTCACTTACCACTTTTGTGATCACTAAGAGCCTGGCTCCTCGGGAACCTGGAATCATTTCTTTCACATCTCGTGGTCTATGGGACAGAATTACGAATAATCATTCAGTAAGGTCCATCCAAAGAGTGCTTTACAGTTTAAAAAGGACTTTCCTATATGTGATTTCAGTGTAAGGAAGCCTTGTGGGTCTCTTCCAAGTGTCAGGTACCATGCTAGGCAGACCTTGGGACATGGATGAAATGCTCTTCATTGGAGATATCACTCAACGCGTCAGGGAGGAGGCAGATGCGAACCAGAAGAGTAAGCCCTGATGGTGCGCTAAGTCCTGTGATACTTTATACACAGAGGAAAAGCAGTCTGTGGGGAGGGCAGGAACCACAATCATACCCATTTTACAGATGGGAAAAACTTGCCTGCAGGGGGTTCAACTTCTCAACTTCCTACCTGTGAGGAAGCAAAGTGAAAGTTCTAATTCCAGTTCCAGGTCCAGGCCTCTTACGCAGCAGTACTTTTTTTTCCTTTTAAGCTATTGTACTTGATAGCTAACATAAATGTGGTACAATTAACATTAAGGACAAAAAGGACATAGGCTGGGCATAGTGGCACATGCCTCTAATACCAGCGGCTTGGGAGGCTGAGGCAGGAGGATGGCAAGTTCAAAGCCAGCCTCAGCAACTTAATGAGGCCCTGAGCAACTTACAGAGAGCCTGACTCAAAAATCACAAAATAACAAAATAAAAACAGGCTGGGGATGTGGCTCAGTGGTTAAGCACCCTTAGGTTCAATCCAAACAAAAACAACAAACTAAGTACAAGTGTATGTGTGGATGCGTCTTTTACATTCTAAGAGAATTTTAATGTGGTTTTGTGCTTTTGGAGATTCAGGGAAATAACAATGAGCATTATGAATTGGGGTGAAATAGAATGGCCCCATCTTCCAAATGTCAGTGCTCACCCCAGATGTCAGTGGCCAGAAGCTGTGGTCTCAGGTCCGCTGGGGGACAGATTCTTACACAAAGTCAGGCCCCCTGCAGAGCCCTTTCTGCTGTGCTGGAGTGCCTGGTCTCTGGGACCAGTCCCGGTTCGGTTCTCTGCCACCCCTTATCTGTTCTCTGACTCTGGCACTTGAAGACTTGCTCCCCAAGGCCTTCAATCTTTTCCAAATTACTCAGAGCACTTAATTAAAAGGAAAAAAAAATGAACTTGGTTCTGATGCAGAGTTATAACTAGTAAAAAGAACTAATAAAAATGACTATAAAATGCCTGACAAATAGAAAATACTTAATAACACTAAGGCACTTTATGGGGCAAGGGTTTGCCTACTGGCACAGGACGACGGCCCTCCCTGCCGGGGCCTTGCCCTTGCTGGGTCTTGGCAGGCCGTTCCTGCACGGCC